>JAULUF010000012.1:20805000-20850000 GCA_031834385.1 Semotilus atromaculatus
AGAAGAGACTCTCATTTGATGGGACACTTGGGTGTGTTTCTAACCCTCGCTCGTGTGCTGCCTACGACTGCAGCGTTTTAAGGGAACGATCCTGATCCGAAGTCTGTTATTATTAAAAAAGTTTCAACCAGGCGCTCAGGTGAAGTGTATAAAGTCCGTGATAGGTGCTCTTGGGGAAGGGAAAGGATCCACAGAAACGAAAAGCAGGGGAAAGTTAAAAAGCCTTTATTAAATATGGCTTTGAAGAACACTTTGCCCTGAAGAAGACCAGTTGTTGGTCGAAACATGTTGGCTCGTGTACTTTTATAAATGACTTAAGCCATATTTAATAAGGGCTTTTTAACTTTCTCCTTCTCCTCATTGTAAACTTGACTGAGTGCCTGGGATCTGCTTTTCGTTTCTGTTATTATTATTATTAATCTGTTCTGGAAGATACACAGCCAAATGATCCTGCCTTCTAAGATCACTTACATTTTAAGCCAGCATCATATTTCCTGAGACATTTACATTTATGTGTGTGTGTGTGTGTGTGTTTGTGTGTGTGTTAGATACAAAAATGTCATGCAATGACAAAAGTATCTAAAAGTACTAAAACCAGTCTATTTTCCCCAATGTTTGTCTACACCAGTACCAGAATTATTTTACTATCATTGAGATTTTTATTGGATTTTATTCAATATATTTTTTTATTGTATTGGTTTTTATTAATATTTTAGTCCGTTTTTATTTTTATATATTCCATTTTTTTTAGTTATAGTTTTAGTATTTGAAGTTCTTTGTTGTTGCAATTTTTACATTTCTATGTCTATATATATTTGTTGTACATCAATTACACTAAATGAAAATGAGAAATGTTGGTAACAAATAAACAAAAGTGCTAACATTTTATTTATTTATTTTCAGTATGTTTTTTTTTTTTTAAGTAATGACTTTTTTTTTAAATGGTTTTAGTTATAGTTTTAGTTAACTATAATAACCCTGGTGTTTTTAATGCTTTTTCGAGGCAGCTCACTAGCTTTTTTTCACATGTATTAATTTTGCATGAAGAATTCAGTATGACTAGAACGACAGAAAGGGAAAACGATCATATTCGAAGAGAAATCTCAGACACCAGAAGGTCGAGTGCAAATTATATTCCAGCTCAAGAAATGCACAGCAGAGGTAAATATTACAGCGAAGAAACGTCAGGACTTCTGGCAGTCTCCATAAAACTCATGGCATATGGTATTTACATCCACATTCTCTCATAATGTCACAGACGTCCGAGGCCAGGCTAGACTTCTGACCAGCATTACACTTTCGCAGGATTGCAGGTGTTGCACCATACAGCTGCAAAACCAGATTTAAAAAATGTTATTATTATTATTAGCGTTTTCATCGAGCGGTTCTCACAGTAACCTAAAAACAGCTGAACTCCACTTCATACTGCGACTAACTAATCCTTCAATAATCTGGAGTATTACACCATGTTTCTGCATCACTCTCATGTGTATCTATTATAAAGCACTCATGTTGTCTCGTGGACTGGTGTTGACAATTACCATGTGTGTTAAAACACCCAAGCAAATGCATATGGTTCATCCAATGTAATTGTAATGTCCATGTCAAATAACAAAAATAAGCACCACTCGGTTGCTAGAGTGTGGTACATGATTGCATACGAGCCAACAAACATGTCTGTACGATGTTCTGACGCTGAGATATGCCTTATTCATGTTGTTCAGGTGGTTGCTAGGGTGTTCTGCGTGGTTGCTAGGGTGTTCTGGGTGGTTGCTAGGGCATTGCTAGGGTGTTATGGGTGGTTTATATGCTGTTGCTAGGCGGTTGCTAGGGTATTCTGAGTGGTTGCTAGGGCGTTGCTAAGGTGTATCTATTATAAAGCATTCATGTCTCGTGGACTGGTGTTGACAATTAGCACGTGTGCTAAAACACCCAAGCAAATGCATATGGGTCGTCCAATGTAATTGTAATGTCCATGTCAAATAACAAAAAATAAATAAATAAAATGTCCACCGGAACATCTATCGCAGGATAACCAACACAAGCCGACACATTTCTACCACTTCTGCTATTTCATATCACTTGCATCATTTCTTTGTCTAAATGAAGGTCCACGGGACAGATTCTCAGTAAATAATTCATGCACAGGCGGTTTTCACAGGAAATAAACACTGACTAAGTGACAGTTTTAGTGTCGGAGTGACGGTATAACTAGTGGAAGTGCTGAATAAAACAATCTAGAAAGTTCAGAACAAACCATCAAGTTTCTTTCCACGGTTTATGGACATGAACCGAGGTACTATTATGGTATCCTTATGAATATGATAATCATTCAGTACCAAAGGTTTTTGATCGTCTCTTCTGCTGCACCTAGGCTGCATTTATTTGATTAAAAATACAGTAAAAATAGTGATATATTTTTTTTATAATTTAAAATATATAATAAAGTGTGATTTATTCCTGAATGTTCATCATCATTACTCCAGTCTTCAGTGTCACATGATCCTTCAGAAATCAGGATAATATGAGGATCTGATGCTCAGGAAACATTTTATTTTTCAGGATTCTTTGATGAATAGAAACTTATTTAAAATATAATCTATTTGTCCATTATAAATGTCTTTACTGTCACTTTTGATCAGTTTGATGAGTCCTTGTTGAATAAAATGTCAAATGTCAGCTGTGTATATAAAGTATTGCCATCCATGTACTGTGGAACCACTATAGTCTGTGATAAATGATCTGTCAGGCCAGTGGAGATCTCTTTCTCTTTCCCAGATGGTTTTCCGGACAGCATTTGTGTCTGTAGAAGCAGAACTGGGTTTACGGCACCAGAGAGACGCTTTAAAGGGATAGTTCACTTTGAAATTAATTTTTGGTATGTTTTAGCTTACCTCAAGGGCATCCAAGATGTAGGTGTCTTTGTTTCAATTTCAAACCGTTCAAACCGTTGTTGTCTGTCAGTCATATAATGCAGGTCTATGGTCACCACCTCAAAGAGCATCTCAGAGAAGTCCAAATTAAACATGATTTAATGACTCGTAAATGAAATGTAAGTAGCAAGTACACATTGATGGCCTAAGACACGAAACAAGCGGTTTGTGTGAGAATTTATATCGGTTTTACCTCTTGTAACCACAGCCACATCCAAGTAATCTGAGGGTTCGGGCGCTTCGTGGCTGTGGTTACAAGAGGTAAAAACTATATAAATACTGTTTGTTTTCTCACACAAACCGCTCGTTTCGTGTCTTATGCCATCAATGTGTACTTACATTTACGAGTCATTAAATCATGTTTAATTTGGACTTCTCTGTGATGCTCTTTGAGGTGGTGACCATAGACCTGCATTATATGACTGACAGACAACAACGGTTTGACCTAAAAATATCAAAATTGAAACTACTGAGGAAACAAAGACACCTACATCTTGGATGCCCTTGAGGTAAGCTAAAACATACCAAAAATTAATTTCAAAGTGAACTATCCCTTTAAAGCGTCTCTCTGGTGCCGTAAACCCAGTTCTGCTTCTACAGACACAAATGCTGTCCTGAAACTCTGGAAAACCAGCTGGGAAAGAGAAAGAGATCTCCACTGGCCTGACAGATCATTTATCACAGATTCGTCTATTCCAATTATTATATCTTTTTGTTACAATTGAAAACTCTCAAGACTATAGTGGTTCCTCCAGGTTGTGCAGACCTGGAGCTTTTTTTCTCAATCACATTTTAAATCGGAATCAGAACAAATTACTCAGAGAAGAATCACAATTGGATGTTTTTTTAACCTCTGCTCACCTTCGTTGTGGAGGTCATCTCGCCTCTGACCCTTGTCCCGTTTGATGGCCGATCTTCGGTAGACCACGTGGACGCGACCTTTGACCTCGACCTCCTGCTGACCTTTCTCCAGCGGCTCGATGAAGAACTCTTCATCATCAGTGCGAATCAAACCTGCCTGAAACCACACAGATCCATCAGACAAATATTAAACTAGTCGGATCCCCCTCGAACTCCTCGAGGATCATGGAGCCGTTCAGATTCAGTGTTAGAAAACAGGACTCCATTTATGAGAGCAGGACAAACAAAAAAACACCTTTCCTTTTTGTTTAAAGATGTGGTATAATGCCCTTTTCACAAGATGTAAATAAGTCTCTGATGTCCCCAGACTGTGTATGTGAAGTTTTAGCTCAAATTTATATCAAATAATTTTTTTATAGCATGTTAAAGTTGTCACTTTTTGAGGGTGAGCAAAAACACACCGTTTTTGTGTCTGTCCCTTTAAATGCAAATGAGCTGCTGCTCCCGTCACAGGGGGCGGAGCTTCAAGAGCTTGTGTGCGTGTGTGTGTGTATGTGTGTGTGTGTGTGTGTGTGTGTGTGTGTGTGTGTGTGTGTGTTATACCCGAGTCAGACAAAGATGGAGAGACTCAAGAAGAGCAACAGGACGTTTCTGAATGGTTAGTTGATGAATGTATATTGCTGATGTGGACTTAACTTTAATCTATAAAGCAAGAATAAATTACACTTTACTATATATTAATTTGTGAAGGATCATGTGACACTGAAGACTGGAGTAATGATGATGATAAATTCAGCTTTGATCACAGGAATAAATTACACTTTACTATATATTCACATAGAAAACCGCTGATTAACATTGTAATATTTCACTATTTTTACAGTATCTTTGATCAAATTAATGCAGCTTTGTTGAGCAGAAGAGACTTCTTTCAAAAACATTAATCATTCTTACTGACCCCACACTTTTGAATGATAATATAATATAATAAGGAAGTACAATATTGTGCATTTAATGGCATTTCTTTAATCACTTAAATTTCCCTTATTTGGATAGCAAAATGTGATTAAAATTTAAACTGCACAATGCAGTATCTCAAATAATTGTGATTAGACTAAATAACTACGATTAACTAGATTTTTTTTTATTTTTTTTTATTCACGACAGGTCTAACCTAAAATACAACTTACACATAAGGTTCTCACAAAAGAGTGAAGGAATATTTTCACACCAGAAGTAAACAATCATCCAAACAGCGTCCAGAAAACTACCCAGAACATGATTTTGCACCTCTTCTATTTACTCCAGAACATGGGGATATCTAGATAAAGCATGCAGAGATCCAGCAAGTTCAGCGTGGGGGGTCACAGCCTGTCCATCATTTTCACATTCATTCTCGCCAATATGACTGAAAAAGCGATCGTGACGCCTCTTTAAGCGCGGATATACACTAAATTCCACATATCAGTTCCACTGACTTTGAAGGTGGATATTTATAATATAGCGAGACGCTCCGTCCAGATCCATACGCCCCAAAGATTTTCACACACGCAAGCTAGAAGAATCACACAAGAGCAAAAAGCTCTGAAGAAACAGACTTCAGGCACATGAACATACACACACAGAACTAAATAAACTACATTTGCATTTCCAGAAAGAAATATCTGTATTTGGTTTTGTGTAAATTTAAGAGTGAAATGTTGCATATTAATTAAGAGCTTCTTCTTTATTGCTGTCATGACACTCAATGTACATTTATAACAGTGTAAAAACAGCTAAAGATGGAAAAAGATGGTAAAAATAGATGCACCAATCACAGTTCAGTATGCAAATCAATGTAAGACAAAATACCAATCGGAATAGAACACTCAAATATTACATCATCAATGTCACATTTTGAAAAAATTCAGTCACTGCAAGTCAAAGGGAGATTTTCAAAATTTCTTAAAAGGTCATCCAAGGCTGGAATTAAGTAACTGTATTAATGTCTTACAAGTCAATTGTTATTACTTATTACAGTCAGAATATGAGGGCCTGTAAGACTTCTGAGCTGAATAAAAGCAAAACCCAAACCGAGGAGTATCTTACAAGCACTATGAAAATAATAACAATGCAAATACTTTGAAATAAAATGCACAACACTTATTCTTAACGGACCGAACGCTGTATTTGGGGGATCAAGAGTGTAAAATTGTTTCTCAAAGATGAAGAATAAGGTGCACTACTGTAAAACAGAGTTGTTGCTTTTTTCTAAAAACTGCTCAGCAAACAAAAAGACAAAGAAAGTCAAGCGTCCCGTGGTGAGAAGAGCCAGAATCTCTCTTTATTGTCACACCACAGCAAAACATATCATTTGAGGGAGATTGTTTGTCAAGCTATAATTTGTAGTCAGGAGCTCGTCATTCTGTTCGAGGTCAACAACTCTGAGCGCCAAACATTTGGACAAAGATACGGTAACTCTTTATTTTACCGTGTCCTTGTTACATGTACTTACCGTAGTAATAACAGTAAATGATGCATAATTACATGCAACGAACCCTCAACCCTCAACCTAATCCTAATCTACCCTAACCCTATAATAAGCACATGTAGTTACTTAATATTACTCTGTACTTAAATATATAATTACACTGACTTTAACAAGGACACCTTAAAATAAAGTGTAACCAAAGTTACTTTTTCTACTAAGTCACAGTAAAGGCATTTATAATGAAACAAAAAAGCTGTTCTTTTCAACTTTCATGGTTTCCACAAAAATATGAAGCACATTATCATCTGATAGTGGGAGCCTTGTAAGTGCTTTTCTTGATTTTACATCATGTTTTGTATTTGAATTTGAATAGAATTTGTTCTTTATAAATAACAACGAAATAACATCAGAGAACGTATGACACGAGTATTGTTTTTTATGGTTATCTCACTCTGTGTGAAACTCTATGTAGATAGAAGAGATAGTGATATCTCAATGGGATTTACCTGGTTAAATAAAGGATAAATGAATAAATGATCATGTTGAACATCACGCAGGGAAGCTTCACACTCATTAACAGATTCCAGAAGCCACTGACGAACACGTCAACATTCAACTCTTCATAACCGCATCCGTCAGCGCCGCAGGAGTAACTCCACATCTCTCAGCCTCTCCAAATACACCAGCTTCATATCCGGTGTCATATCAGCCCGGGTTACAGGAATAGTTCAACCATTTAATCATTTAATCACCTCGTGTTGTTCCAAACCTGACGTGAAGGTGAATCAGTGACAACGGCGTTTTCGACAGATTGAACTATTTCTATATTTACTCCACTGGCATCGTGTATATCAGTTTTCCTGGCAGGTTCAAGGTCAAATTTATTTATATAGCCCATTTAAAAACAACCACAGCTGACCAAAGTGCTAAACAATGACAAGATCCACACAAAGAAACAGTAGAGTCGCAAAACTCAACTCGAAATAAAAGCTAAGGAGTACAGGAGGGTCTTAACTAAGCAATGACAGCAGTCCTAGCCGTTCTTATACGAACTGGTCAACTATTCCAGAGATTAGGACCGGTGGCCAATGATGGAAACACAAATAGCCACTTCTTGATTTCCAGCGCACATAAACGCATTTAGACCGCACATCATCGCTGCTGCATCCACACTCAGTACACACGCTTAAACTTATGAACCTCACACATTTAGTGCAAATCTGTGGGATCTTTGTGCACAATACACCGAAATCTATGGAAGCTTGTTATCGCCAAAGAATAAAAGATTTTTAAAAATAATTGCGGCTTTTTATCTCACAATTGCGAGTTTACATCTATGAGAAATAGTCAGAATTGCGTGATATAAAGTTGCAATTACGGGTTATAAAGTCGGGTTACAAACTCGCAATTCTGACTTTTTTTCCGCAATTGCGACTTTATATCACGCAATTCTGACTTTATATCTACTGATTATGTGTTATAAAGTCAAAATTGCGCAATATAAATAATATGTGGGAAATTGTGGGAGAAAAGTCAGAATTGAGAGTTTATAGCACAAATATGACTTAACACGCAATTGCGACTTTATATCACGTAATTCTGAGACAAAAAGTCACAATTAATTTTTAATTTGTGGCAGAAACAAGCTTTCATAGAAATCTGTCTGATTGTTTAGAAAAGTCATAATAACACGTTTTCCACAGTTTACACTCTTCCAGGAAGCCAGATTTACTGGTTTTCCAACTAATTACTGATAACACGGTTCCTGAGCTGCCATTGGTCGAAAAAACTGAACGTCTGTTTGCGTTATGTTGAATTTTCTTCAAAAATACAGCCCGAACAGTGATGTTTGATACACCAACAAATTATTATTATCAACTATTAGCAAAATTAGCAAATTATTATTTTGAATGAGCCAGTCAAAAGAATTCAAGATGCAGCTTCGCTCGTGAGTTATCGGGTTTAGATTTAGATTTAGATTAAGATTTAGTCATTTAGCAGACGCTTTTATCCAAAGGACTAAAGCAAGCGAGTCATCGGGAAGCAGAGGTGTATAAAGTACTCCAAATTGTTACTCGAGTGGAAGTACTGAGGGAAAATTTTACTCAATTACAAGTAAAAGTATCTGCCCAGAATCGTACTTGAGTATAAGTAAAAAAAGTACCACATTAAAATTGTACTTGAGTATTAAAGAAGTAAAAGTAACAACAAGAATGAAAACTAGAGATTCCCGTTTAAGCTTTTAATCTCTTAAAACATAAAGTGAATGAACCACATACAAGGTTATCCTGCTTTAGAACTGTATTTAGTTATCAAACTGTAAGACTACTATCTAATGCCAGTACGCAACATGCTACTCAAAGTTGTAAAACCTTGCATTTAACGCACTTTAAAAAAAAATTTTGCTGATAATTTACTCCCCCATGTCATCCAAGATGTCCATGTCTTTCTTTCTTCAGTCGAAAAGAAATGAAGGTTTTTGATGAAAACACTCCAGGATTTTTCTCCATATAATGGACTTCAACAGGACCCAAACGGTTCAAGGTCCAAATGACAGTTTCAGTGCAGCTTTAAAGGGCTTTAAACGACACCAGACGATGAATAAGGGTCTTATCTAGCGAAACCATCGGTCAATTAAAAAATAAATAAAAAAGTTGAAGTTTTATAAGCACAAATGCTGGCCTTGCTCTGTTCTGTGATGCGCGTTCGTGACTCACGTAATACACAGTTACGTTGAAAAGGTCACGCTTCTGTCCTGACGAAAATGTTCTTTTAGCCTTTTTAATATTAAAACACCCAGGATACGCACACGAAATGGGCATTTAAACGATAAACTGACACAAAGACATTTGAATATGTGTATATGGTCCTCCTTCCTCACATTCGTAAACACTGACTCGGTACTTCTGGCGACGCCTGACCTTTTCAACGTAATTGCGTATTACGTGAGTCACGAACGCGCACAATTTCATGGAATGTGAAAATGAATCTCAGTGGCAGAATAAAAAACATTTAAATTAAACTGGGCATCAGCGCAATTCAATTGGTGTGGTAATAGCAAGGGAAAATAGAATGAAGTGATCTCCAAAAAATAAGTACTTTTTGACTGTAAATTAAATTGTAAGGAGTAAAAAGTACTTTTTTTTCTTAAAAAATGTAATTAAGTAAAAGTAAAAGTATTGATTTTTAATTGTACTCAAGTAAAGTAAAAATCCCCCAAAATAATACTTAAGTACAGTAATCAAGTAAAATTACTCAAGTACTTTACACCTCTGTCGGGAAGAGGCAAAAACAACACAGAAGTGTTCAAAATACAAAGTTCAGGCAAGGGTGGATTTAAAGGGGAAGGAATTTGTTTAATTTTTTTTTTTTTTATGTTAAGTGCTCACGGAAGAGATGAATAAATAAATGATAAATAAATGTGTTGAATCTGACTCACTCCCAGACAGCATTACAGTGGCGACCCAGATCCGGGCCACATCCGGCACATGTGGATTCAGCGCGTACCAGATGTGGGCTGGATCTGGGAGTTGCTGATATGTTGCTGTCTGGGAGTGAATCATTTAAAATAGTTCACAACTTGACTCCATTACTGAACTGAGAGTCATTTTTCGGTCACGTCTGATTCAAAATCAGTTAAAACATTAGAAATGTTTACTGATTGGTTGTACAGATGATAAATTATACCATAATACCATATTTAATAACGGTATTCTAATATACTTTATTTTTATATAAGGGTTGATTGATTCGACTGTAAGTGAAACTTTGTTTAGGTGACATGTTGGAACCATGAGCATCACAATACTTTATTTATTCATTAAAACAGGGAGAAATATTATGGCACAAATACAATCAGGATCAAGAGTGACACAGTTTGCACTAAATACTAGAAATTACTAATGTGTGTGTGTATAAACATAACAATATATCATACATTTGAATATAAATGAGTTATTTAATCATTTGAATTATTTCATTGTTTCTCTTTCATCTGGAGCCCTGTATAGTTCACTGTGCAGAAAATTGCATTAAATAAACAACTTTCCATCAGAGGAACAGCGTGAGCGTGGAGATAATGAAGTGCTGAAACGCAAAAACAAGACATCTCGCTTCTGTGAGTTGTAAACATAAGCGCAAACTAGTGACAGCACGTCCACATTTCCCAGAATTCAGGGAGGTCCGGCTGAATCTAGCAACCACAAAGATCTGGGACGCAGAGATACGCTTTCACGGCGCTGCATATCATCATGCGTTTCTGAACTGGATTAGCTGTGGGTTACTAGGAGTTACAGACCGAAATAGTCGAGAGATTCAACTGACAGCTGTCACATTCGCTCTTTAAAGGGGTGGTTGATCATGATTGCACTTTTCTAACTTTAGTTAGTGTGTAATGTTGCTGTTTGAGCATAAACAACATCTGCAAAGTCACGACACTCAAAGTTCAGAGCAAAGGGAGATTTTTTCTTTTAAAGAAATTGCTTTTTAAGGACTACAACAAACGGCTGATAGGAACTACACAACATTCCTCGCGGGTTACTGACATCACAAACACTACAATTTACATAAACCCCGCCCCCGGAACACGATTTATAGATTATCATGACAGAATATGCTAATCAATGACTTGAAGATAACTACACACCAGCTTCATAAATTCATCAACTAACCGTTCAGAAATGTTACTCTACATGTTGTCACTTCTGCTTGAATCTCTCCATCTTTGTCCGACTCCAGTTTAAACATAAAAGGCTAAAAGTTTTTGAAATACTCAGTACATGTGTGTGTGTGTTAGCAGCTTTGATTACCTCACACACACACAAAAACACACTAGATCTTGAAGATCCGCCCCCTGTGTCGGGAGCAGCAGCTAATTTGCATTTAAAGGGACAGAACCAAAAACTGTATATTTTTGCTCAAACTCAAAAAGTGACAATTTTACCATGCTGTAAAAAACCATCTGTGGGGTCATTTGACCTAAAACTTCACATAAACACTAACATCAGAGACTTATTTTACATCTTGTGAAAAGGTCATTATACCACCCCTTTAAGACCGCTTTCGCATGCACATGACAAACTCAGGCCAGGTTTTAAAGCGTGCATGTTCAGCGTGTCCTCAAGTGCAATGCATGCCGATTTATTCAGCAAACTCTCCTGAGGTTTGTAGGGTGGCGGACGTTCTTCGACACACACACACACACACACACACCCTACAAGCCAAGACGTGCTCGTGTTGATGTTGGCGCGCTCTCAATCACACGCTCGGCAGCTGATCTATCTTTACCATGACAGGCGTGTTTCCTGATCCCAGCCATACGATGATCTCATCGGCTTGAAGGGGACACCCTGCTATTCATAAAACCTTGAGGATGTGCTTTCAAATTACTGTCGTTAATGCGCATCTCTTATCTGTGCTCACGCTGAGAGCAGCTGTGTGGGCATTCTGGGATTTCTCCATCAGCGACTGCGTGTCCAATGACCTGCTGGATGGCGGTGGATGAAGTGGAACAAACTTTTAATAACATCCTCTCCGTTGCATAAGAGCTCTGATGTGGAGCTGTTCGAGTCCATCGATGCGCTCCGTCAATAACTTCATGTGCACTGAATCCTGTACACTCAGATATATGAGTTTGACAGACTGTAGATAAGAGCAACCAAGAGGATCGATATTGGTTTGAGAACAGTGTCACACAGCAGCAGAAGTTACCCGTTCAGAAAACCTCAAAAACAACCAGATTTTATGCAACTCATTATTCTATATGCATTTTCATGGGCCTAAAAAATACAGAAAAAATGTGAAATTCTAGCTATGCAACATTGATTTTGTGTGTTGCTGCATTCTGAAATGTGTTAGACTGCAACAAAAGCAACAAATGTTCACGATGCATTCTCAGTGTTGTGGCTGTAGTGGGCAAAAGCATTTATTTTTCTGCTCTGTTTCTCTTTCAGCTCCACTACATTCATGGACAAGCAACAGAATCTTACTGGGCAAGTCTGTAAAAGTGTTGTTTTTGCCACCATGTTACAGCCTGGCTCCGCACTCCTTCGTACTTCCACTCAATTTTCATTTTCCTTCAGTACTACGTCTGGGTTTGTGGTATATTTGTGTGTTTTCACCGGTCAATTTGACCAAAAGTTAGCGACTGGTTACGGCAGATCCAATAGTTTTAAACTTCAACAGAGAACCCGTCTTCAAGGAAGTTAACGCTTGTCAATGGAGAGCGCCGGACTCTCTGTACAAATGAAATGTACGAGTCTGGTAGGACCAGGCCACCCTGTTACAGCCAAAGCAATGCATTATTCTGTAACCGCCTACATTTCCATGCATGCAACGTGAGGCCTAAAACCTACAGAAACTATGTGAAATTCTTGTGCATAAACACATCTAGCTATGCAACATTGATTTTGTGTGTTGCTGCATTCTGAAATGTGTCCAAAAGCAACAAATATTCACGATGCATTCTCAGCGTTGTGGCTGTAGTGGACAAAAGCATTTATTTTAAGTCTTTTCTGCTCTGTTTCTCTTTCAGCTCCACTACTGTCATGGACAAGCAACAGAATCTTACTGGGCAAGTCTGTAAAAGTGTTGTTTTTGCCACCCTGCCTGTTACAGCCAAAGCAATGCATTATTTTGTTGCCTCATAACTGCCTATATTGCGAAAGATTGCTCATTAATTGGTTTACAGTGATTTTCACCATATTTTCTGCAACATTCAGCACCAAAACTAATAATAATCGTTGTGTGAGATGTGTGAGAAAACCGTCAGAGACGCTTGGACCATCTCACACACGTCTCAGCTTTCATAATCGAGTCTGGAAGGCTTCAGAGCCACAGTAAATGCAGAGCTCTAATTCAAATATGTATATTGTGCATAGTTTGATTAACGAATGCAAGTTAATTAGGCCTATATGAACTGTGATCTTGTACATAATTTCAAGCTATGTTTGGCATGCATTGTCATGCTTATTGAATTTACACCTTACTGTCATTTTCCACTACAGGTTAAACTGACTGTCAGCTTTTTATCGGAGTAATCTTTAATATTTCATAAAGTTGCACACAGCGAATTGCAGTTTGTAAAAAGCATTAAAGCTGCACAGATCAGCACTTCTGCTGCAATCCAGAGCGCTTTCATTCTCCCGTCCCTAAACTATAGAAGGACTGTTGTGTCCGGGACTCGGTATCGGTCCGGTGCGGGACGGTGGCGCAGGAGACAGCGTGTCATTGTCCCGACACTCGTTACCTAAGCGAGTAATCGATGTGGCCGTGATGAAAGATCTCATTGTGTGAAACGTGCAGCGGGACAGAGGCGCTGTGTTCCTCGAGGAAATCACTGCTGTGACGGGATCGGGTTGCCTTGAAAAAACACAGCAGTTTTCACTGCCTCCTATTAAACTAATAACAGTGAAGACGACAACACACACACTCGTTCTGTCACAGAAGTGCTGGAGTGTGTCGAGCGGCGTGTGACAACAACACGAGCACATGCACACAGTCAACAGGAACGCTCTCGGTTATGAGCAAACCTTCTTCCTGTAACATTCATATCTAGTTATCTGGTCTTTAACAATGTTCTCATAAACGCTAGCACAAAAACGTTATTTATACATCATTCATTTCAACATTTTATTTGGACATTCCCCCAGCAGTTTACGACTCGTTTCAGAACGTTTAAAAGTAACATTCCCGTAATGTTTGAAGAATGATCAAACGGAATGTTTCCTTAATGTCGCATTACCAAGAAAATAGCTTTTAAAACGTTTAAAAACTGTACGGTTTTTGAACGTTCACAGAACATTCAGAAATAAAGTTTTCATAACGTAATGGGAATGTTAGTAGAATGTTGTTAGAAAACATTTTGTTAGCTTGGCACATACATGTGGAAGCTTATTTCCACCACAAAATAAGAATATAATAAGGTAATTCAGACTTTTTATTTATTTTTGATGACTTTTTTCTCGGAATTCTGCATTTAGTTCTCGCGATTCTGACTTTTTTCAGACGATTAACATTTCTCAATTTATAACTTTTTTATAACGATTATTATCTCGAATGATGACTATTTTCTCGGGATTCTGAGTTAATATCTTAAAATTGTGACTTTTTTTCTCTTAATTCTGAGTTTACATCCCGTAATTCTTCCATTTTCCCAGAATTCTGAGTTTACATCTTGAATTATGACTTTTTTCCCCCAGAATTCTGAGTTTACATCTTGAATTATGACTTTTTTTCCCAGAATTCTGAGTTTACATCTCGAATTATGACTTTTTTCCCCCAGAATTCTGAGTTTACATCTCGAATGATGACTTTTTTCCCCCAGAATTCTGAGTTTACATCTCGAATTATGACTTTTTTCCCCCAGAATTCTGAGTTTACATCTCGAATTATGACTTTTTTCCCCCAGAATTCTGAGTTTACATCTCGAATTATGACTTTTTTCCCCAGAATTCTGAGTTTAAATCTCGAATTATGACTTTTTTTTCCCCAGAATTCGTAGTTTACATCTCGAATTATGACTTTTTCCCCCCAGAATTCTGAGTTTACATCTCGAATTATGACTTTTTTCCCCCAGAATTCTGAGTTTAAATCTCGAATTATGACTTTTTTCCCCAGAATTCTGAGTTTACATCTCGAATTATGACTTTTTCCCCCCAGAATTCTGAGTTTACATCTCGAATTATGACTTTTTTCCCCAGAATTCTGAGTTTAAATCTCGAATTATGACTTTTTTTTCCCCAGAATTCGCAGTTTACATCTCGAATTATGACTTTTTCTCGGGATTCTGAGTTTACATTCGAATTATGACTTTTTTCCCCCAGAATTCTGAGTTTAAATCTCAAATTATGACTTTTTTCCCCCAGAATTCTGAGTTTACATCTTGAATTATGACTATTTTCATGGGATTCTGAGTTTACATCTCGAATTATGACTTTTTCCCCCCAGAATTCTGAGTTTAAATCTCGAATTATGACTTTTTCCCCCAGAATTCTGAGTTTACATCTCGAATTATGACTTTTTTCCCCAGAATTCTGAGTTTACATCTCGAATTATGACTTTTTTCCCCAGAATTCTGAGTTTAAATCTCGAATTATGACTTTTTTTCCCCCAGAATTCGTAGTTTACATCTCGAATTATGACTTTTTCTCGGGATTCTGAGTTTACATTCGAATTATGACTTTTTTCCCCCAGAATTCTGAGTTTAAATCTCGAATTATGACTTTTTTTCCCCCAGAATTCGTAGTTTACATCTCGAATTATGACTTTTTCTCGGGATTCTGAGTTTACATTCGAATTATGACTTTTTTCCCCCAGAATTCTGAGTTTACATCTCGAATTATGACTTTTTTCCCCCAGAATTCTGAGTTTACATCTCGAATGATGACTTTTTTCCCCCAGAATTCTGAGTTTACATCTCGAATTATGACTTTTTTCCCCAGAATTCTGAGTTTAAATCTCGAATTATGACTTTTTCCCCCCAGAATTCTGAGTTTACATCTCGAATTATGACTTTTTCCCCCCAGAATTCTGAGTTTACATCTCGAATTATGACTTTTTTCCCCCAGAATTCTGAGTTTACATCTCGAATGATGACTTTTTTCCCCCAGAATTCTGAGTTTACATCTCGAATTATGACTTTTTTCCCCAGAATTCGTAGTTTACATCTCGAATTATGACTTTTTCCCCCCAGAATTCTGAGTTTACATCTCGAATTATGACTTTTTTCCCCCAGAATTCTGAGTTTAAATCTCGAATTATGACTTTTTTCCCCAGAATTCTGAGTTTACATCTCGAATTATGACTTTTTCCCCCCAGAATTCTGAGTTTACATCTCGAATTATGACTTTTTTCCCCAGAATTCTGAGTTTAAATCTCGAATTATGACTTTTTTTTCCCCAGAATTCGTAGTTTACATCTCGAATTATGACTTTTTCTCGGGATTCTGAGTTTACATTCGAATTATGACTTTTTTCCCCCAGAATTCTGAGTTTAAATCTCGAATTATGACTTTTTTTCCCCCAGAATTCGTAGTTTACATCTCGAATTATGACTTTTTCTCGGGATTCTGAGTTTACATTCGAATTATGACTTTTTTCCCCCAGAATTCTGAGTTTACATCTCGAATTATGACTTTTTTCCCCCAGAATTCTGAGTTTACATCTCGAATGATGACTTTTTTCCCCCAGAATTCTGAGTTTACATCTCGAATTATGACTTTTTTCCCCAGAATTCTGAGTTTAAATCTCGAATTATGACTTTTTCCCCCCAGAATTCTGAGTTTACATCTCGAATTATGACTTTTTCCCCCCAGAATTCTGAGTTTACATCTCGAATTATGACTTTTTTCCCCCAGAATTCTGAGTTTACATCTCGAATGATGACTTTTTTCCCCCAGAATTCTGAGTTTACATCTCGAATGATGACTTTTTTCCCCCAGAATTCTGAGTTTACATCTCGAATTATGACTTTTTTCCCCAGAATTCGTAGTTTACATCTCGAATTATGACTTTTTCCCCCCAGAATTCTGAGTTTACATCTCGAATTATGACTTTTTTCCCCCAGAATTCTGAGTTTAAATCTCGAATTATGACTTTTTTCCCCAGAATTCTGAGTTTACATCTCGAATTATGACTTTTTCCCCCCAGAATTCTGAGTTTACATCTCGAATTATGACTTTTTTCCCCAGAATTCTGAGTTTAAATCTCGAATTATGACTTTTTTTTCCCCAGAATTCGTAGTTTACATCTCGAATTATGACTTTTTCTCGGGATTCTGAGTTTACATTCGAATTATGACTTTTTTCCCCCAGAATTCTGAGTTTAAATCTCAAATTATGACTTTTTTCCCCCAGAATTCTGAGTTTACATCTTGAATTATGACTATTTTCATGGGATTCTGAGTTTACATCTCGAATTATGACTTTTTCCCCCAGAATTCTGAGTTTACATCTCGAATTATGACTTTTTCCCCCAGAATTCTGAGTTTACATCTCGAATTATGACTTTTTTCCCCAGAATTCTGAGTTTACATCTCGAATTATGACTTTTTTCCCCAGAATTCTGAGTTTAAATCTCGAATTATGACTTTTTTTTCCCCAGAATTCATAGTTTACATCTCGAATTATGACTTTTTCTCGGGATTCTGAGTTTACATTCGAATTATGACTTTTTTCCCCCAGAATTCTGAGTTTAAATCTCGAATTATGACTTTTTTTCCCCCAGAATTCGTAGTTTACATCTCGAATTATGACTTTTTCTCGGGATTCTGAGTTTACATTCGAATTATGACTTTTTTCCCCCAGAATTCTGAGTTTACATCTTGAATTATGACTTTTTTCCCCCAGAATTCTGAGTTTACATCTTGAATTATGACTTTTTTTTCCCAGAATTCTGAGTTTACATCTCGAATTATGACTTTTTTCCACCAGAATTCTGAGTTTACATCTCGAATTATGACTTTTTTCCCCCAGAATTCTGAGTTTACATCTCGAATTATGACTTTTTTCCCCAGAATTCTTAGTTTACATCTCGAATTATGACTTTTTTCCCCAGAATTCTGAGTTTACATCTCGAATTATGACTTTTTCCCCCCAGAATTCTGAGTTTACATCTCGAATTATGACTTTTTTCCCCAGAATTCTGAGTTTACATCTCGAATTATGACTTTTTTCCCCAGAATTCTGAGTTTAAATCTCGAATTATGACTTTTTTTCCCCCAGAATTCGTAGTTTACATCTCGAATTATGACTTTTTCTCGGGATTCTGAGTTTACATTCGAATTATGACTTTTTTCCCCCAGAATTCTGAGTTTAAATCTCAAATTATGAATTTTTTCCCCCAGAATTCTGAGTTTACATCTTGAATTATGACTATTTTCACGGGATTCTGAGTTTACATCTCGAATTATGACTTTTTTCCCCAGAATTCTGAGTTTAAATCTCGAATTATGACTTTTTTCCCCCAGAATTCTGAGTTTACATCTCGAATTATGACTTTTTTTCCCCAGAATTCTGAGTTTACATCTCAAATTATGCCTTTTTTCCCCCAGAATTCTGAGTTTACATCTTGAATTATGACTATTTTCACGGGATTCTGAGTTTACATCTCGAATTAAGACTTTTTTCTCGGGATTCTGAGTTAATATCTTAAAATTTTGACTTTTTTTCTCTCATCAGAATTCCCAGATTACACCTTGCAACTCAGATTTTTTCTCAGAATTCTGAGTTTACAACTTGCAATTATGACTTTTTTCCCCCAGAATTGCCAGTTTACCTCTTGCAATTGATTGTTTTGACACCTGACTGCACTGCAAGTTCCTGACAGAATTGAGAAAAAACAGTCAGAACTAAGTTGTTGAAGCACAACAAAAGTCTGAATTGTGAGATATGAACTGTCAATTGGGAGATAAAAAGTTTTTTTCCTTTTTTAAAGTTTTATTCTGCATTGGAAGTAGTGAGTTTGCGAGAGTTTTGATTTTCGAGACTTGTGCACTGAGGAATGACCACTATCGAGGGTGCACTTACTCAGCTTTAAAGGGTCAGAAGAGTTAACTGAATCCAGAGATTTAGGATGTTTTGAGTCTCTGACCTGAACAAATCCTCAAGACAGCAAGTTTCCATGAGAGAACAAAACAAGGCAGACGCCAGAATCCTCTAGTTCCTGTTCGGACAGTATGTTGACTGTTGCACAGAACTGATTATGTTTCCGCTGCCAAATTAATGACTCCTGTCATACTCTTGAGTACATTTGTGTAATGTGACGCTCGGATAAGGGACAGACTGACATCATTAGTTTGACAAACCAGGAAAGTGAAAGTATGGCCAGTGCTGGTGGGCATGTGAATCTTACGTAAGAGCTGGAAAGATTGGAAACTACAGCCATTCGACAGTTGAACATGTCCGGAGGGCAGCAGATAATCAGTAAACTCAGATTTATACAACAGTTTGAGTGCGCCATTATAATGAATATAGTAGTACAGCTGTACGCATCACTGCCTGTGTCCTAATTCTGCAAACCTGGCATCTTCACTTCTGATGCCCCAAAATACTGTCCATATTCGGAGCCCTCTTAAGATGCAGTATGCTGTACATGCCCAAAACCTGTCTATGTTTGGAGAGCAACTATGATGCCCAAAAAAGCTTTATGCTATTATGATGGCCAAAATTAAGGCAAGACACTTGGTGTTTTTTCATGCATTGGTCAGTTTGAGATTTTGAGCGATATGTCATTTAGAAAAGAAAGGCTATAGAAAAGAAAACATCCAAAATACACTTTTAAGTGTTTATTTTATTCCACTTTATCTATTTGCATCTGTAGACTTTAATTACAATACATATCTTTGAAAAAGAGTTAGAAATCTCCACTTTCGTTTTATTCCTATCTACAGTAGTCAACATTTGTTGACAAGTGTATCAAAAAAGTTCATCAAAGTTGTCCTAAGACAAGAACGGGTTTTGTTCAAAATTCATGTATATAACTTTGATGAAAGGTTTTGATCCACTTCAAATGTTGACTACTTTATAATCTAATTTTATTTGACTGATTTTATACAACACTATTCCTAAAAACATGGTGAAAATATATATACATATCCTCTGTAAAAACCTTCAACCCACCCAAAATATGAAGTAGAATTTTCAACCCGGCTTCATCCAATGTTCAAATTTCTGTTATGAAAATGTGCAAATGAGTGCATATTTAATTAGAGAGTGCCTGATTTGCATATTTAAACAATGCATGGTGATATTGATTAGTTAAACTTGTGCCCTATTCACCAGGGTGTCTTGCCTTTTTTTAAAAATGCTCCACATCTATTTATGCACAAAAAAGTTTGCATCTGATGGGTTCTGAGACAAAGTTGCACACACACACACACACACACACTTATGAATCATCTCACAAGTTTTCGATCCTCGCCCAGTGTGAGCTGTCACTTACCAGTCCATCACAGTTACTGATGGCCACTGAGGCCTTCGGCATGTCCGTTACATCCCCGGTAAACACACAGTCTCCGAGCATGCGCTCTTTGGCCTGCTCCTCGAATTCCTCCTGCCACTGAACGAAAGCTCCAGGGGCCACGAGTCTCCTGTTGGCCCTCAGGCGCAAGTGCAGCTCCTTTCCGAACACCGTGACGTTGAAGAACAGCTGCTGCGCGTCGAGGGCCTCGCGAGGCGTCACGGGCGCGTCGCGCGGGACGCGTTTCCTCCCGGATGATGACGCTCTCGCGGAGAGCACGTGAGACACGAACCGGCCGCGCGCGTCCGTGCTGAACGGGACCATCAGGCCGAATTCACTCAACTTACCGGACAGACTCCCTGACAGAAACAAACAAGATTTTATTACTGACAGAAGATTGCATATGGCTACTTATGTAAACATGGGATAAAAGCGGGCAACTGAAATATGAAAAATTCAAATAAATAAATAAATATGAAATGCATGATCAATTCTAAAACAAGGAGAAAGTAATGTTTTATGAATATAAAAAGTTGTTATGTTATAGGCTATAACGTTTTATGGTTACATTTTATTTTTAAAGTAATTTTGTGACAGTGTAATTTAATTATATATGTAAGTAGCCTACTGAGTAATAATAATTAGGCTAACTAATGTCCTTAGGCAACTATAGGGTTAGGATTAAGGTTTGGTTTAGTTTCATGCAATTATGCATAATTTATAGTTATTACTATAGCAACTACATGTAGGCTACCATCAATGACACTGTAAAATAAAGTGTTGCCCTATTTATAGACATGATATGAATGAATATGCATGCACAATAATCTTGAGATCCTTGACATTAATAAATAAATATGAAATGCATGATCAATTAACTAAAAGAAGGGGAAAGGAATGTTTTATTAACATACAAATGGACATATTAATGATTATGCATGCATAACTTCGCATGCACGCAGAATTTTGACGAGTTCTTTGTTTTTAACTCGCTAAAAGTTCTTTCTCGTGAAGAACATCCAGCTGTGGAATATTACTGTTCACACTGAAAAACAAAGATAAAGTCGTATAAATCAGCTTCTCTTACCATGAGATTTTGCAGCCTGTCTATAGTCCAGAAATAAGAGGTTTATCGTACAGTACATGAATAGATAAATATAATCCATAGCTGCCAATGCACGAAACTTTTCTTCTGGAAGTCGACTGTGAACTCTCCTCCTGGACGCGTTTCATGAGGAACAGTGTGTTGGAGAAAGTTGCGCCGAACTGCAGAGCACAGAGAGTTTGAGCAGTTCTGATGGACTGAAGCGACTGGACCCTGACTCACACGGGACGTCCCATCACTGACGACAGCTCGAGCTGAGACCGCCTGAAGCTCCACACGTGGAAAAACGCGTCTTTAATGGGCAAATGTGCTTTCGATCAGAGGGAATTCAATGGCTGAAAGTAGTTTAATGCATTGGAAAGTCACTGTGGTGCTTTTGTTGAACTCTTTCGCGCATTTACACTGCGGAGGGAAAAAAGGCAACTTTTGAAAAAGTCATTTAAAGGGACAGTTCACCCGAAAACGAAAGTTCTGTCATCATCTATTATGCAATAAAGCAAGTCATGAAAACAGTATGCACTATATTCAAGTCACAAACTTTTAAATGCAAAGTCTTAAAGGGATAGTTCACCTAAAAATGAAAATTCTGTCATTATTTCTCATGTGGCTCTAAAGCTGTAAGACTTTCGTTCATCTTCAGAACACAAACGAAGACCATTGACAGTCTACGCAACTACTACTTTCAAGCCCCAGAAAGTAAAGACATCAGTAAAGTACTCCATGTCACCCCAGTGGTTTAACCTCAATTTTATGAAGCGACGAAAGTGCCTTTGCGAAAAAAAAGAAAAAAAACATAATTCACTACTTAACAAAATATTAATCTCAGACACGTGTTCACGTAACAACATCTGCTCTCGCGTCAACACAAATGCATGCCTTGTGGTGCTCGCAAGATCGCACGTTCGAGATTAATATTTTGTAAATAAAGAGGTAAATTATGTTTGTTTGTTTTTTGCATGAAATTTATTTATTTATTTTGTATATTTCCCTTTTTTGTAAGTCTGTTTGTTTGGGGTTGAAATGAATGCAAAAAGAACAATGAAAATGAAGATAGGTTTTATTTACTGTATGACATCTGTTAATGGACTTATGGACAATTTTCTTTTTATTTGGCAAAATTTGTTTTAATTTGCTTTCTAAGCATTGACTAAATGCATAGGAGAAAACGAGTTTCAAAGGAAAGTTATTTACCTAGTGCTCAGTGGATTATTTGGAATCATGATGTAATTAAATTATATTTACTGTATATACAGTGTGTGTGTGACCCCTGATATAGAGAGTTAAAATCATTTAAGACAGTTTGAAGTGCACTCCCCCTACTGGTCGAGGATGCAGGCGCTCCAGTGCTGACAATTAGCATGTTATGAATAAATTAGCTGTGATACATATTGTGGTTAGTGATAGAACAAAAAGGTAAACTCCAGAAGCCTAAAAGTCCAGCATCTTCATCGAGAGCAAGACTAAAGGACGGCAATCAGTCAATACGAGAAGCATCCGGTAACTACTCCACATACACACCTCTGCTTGTTAGAGGTCGAGATCGTGTCCATGTGTCCTTCACACACACACACACACACACACACCTTGACCGAGCTCATGAAGCGGATGCTGGAGGTCCAGGCGGCTGACTCAGAGGTGAACTGGTCTTGTTAAGAAGCTCAACACACACACACGTTGTTCCAGCTGGACTGAGTCACACACACGGATTGTCTTGTCCAGCACAAACAGTCCAGAAGCCTCGTTGGTTGGTTTTATGTTAGTCATTCATTAAAGGAATAGTTCAGCCAAAATCATCATGTACTGACCCTCGTGTCATTCCATCCCAGGCTATTTTATTTCTGCTTTGTGGAAAAGCGGATGGAGATTTATATCGTATCAGTCGCAACACAACTCTCATGATACTTTATGCTTTTTAATGTTTTTTTTTTGTAGCTTTGCAGACGTATAGGCTAAATCACCTTTTACTTACAGACAACAGTAACATTTGATTTGTTTACCTTTAAGAATATGAGGTTCTCCATCATCTGTTGATTATTAACACCAGCATCAGTTGCTTCTGTCAAGACAAACCATTTAAAAAGTTAAATAATCATAAATACTGCATATTTGATATGCATTTGATTTGCTAAGGCCTCTAAATGAATTTGCTGAAAAACTGTCACACAATTTACTTCATGCCTACTTTGCTGTGAAATCTTTACTGATTTTTATTTAGTAAAATTAATAACTTAGATTTCGAGATGAACAGGGTTACTGGATTATGCAAACATCATTTCATAGAAAAATCATGTGTATCAAATCAGAAGGTTTATTAGTTCATCTCTCAATCCTCATTGTATTGGAATGCATTATATGTTTTAAAACTACAGAGCGTTGATCATAAAACTGAGCATTTAAATATCATCTTCCTAAGATATTATATGCAGATATTGATATTTATATAATTTGATGTAGGCTAAGTATCTGCTAAACTGTTATCAATATCTCATTGATTTCCATTACAAGCATCAGAATTTCATCTTACTTTTTATCCATATAAATATCAGCATCTGCCGAAAAGTATATATTTTTGCTCATTTTGGGCCTCTGAATAAAACTGAGCTGTTTTCCTCCTTATTCTCACTATATTCAACAAAAAACTATTTTTTTTTAAAATTGTTTTTAATATTCTGTCTAATGGTTTAAAAACTGTTCCATTGAAAAAAATGATTTTTCTGACTATTATTTCATTTGTCAGACTTTGCAGAGATGAAGTCAAATCTGCTTCTTGATTATGAATGATATTCAGGTTTACTGTGATTGACTTTCAGACGTCGGTCTGGTTCAGTGTGTCTTTGGCTTCACCAAATGAAAAAAACCTTTTCAGACTGAATTCCCCAAACACTCCAGCTGTCTGTCATTGGTCAGTCAAACTGATAGTCCCGCCCCAAGCTCACGTGATTGGTTGAGCCAGAAGTTGACACGTGATCATTCTCTGTGAAAACACACTGTCAGTCAAACTAGTTATTAGGCCTATAAGCATGTAAATAATCACGTTTGTTTATTAGTCACGGTATGAATACAGATTCAGACAGAGCCAATATAAACAGAAAAAGACAGCAGCAAATTACATTTATAGAACAAAAGATTGCAGGCCTATATGACCAGAATAAATGGCTTTTTATCATTCGCTATTGGACAATTATGAAGTTAACTGTATTTTTTCAACAATGATTAACTGAAGCTCATGCAGGATGATAAAAATGTTAAATGATAAAAAGCCCTTTATTCCGCTGAACAATTATTCAACTCTTAACGCTGTATACAGGATTTTTAAAACTCATTTGAAACAGGACTTTGTTAAAAAAATAGTCCAAACAAAAATTTATATTTTGTCATAATTTACTCATGTCTTTCCAGAACTATTTGACTCTCATCGGTTCCTGTAATGAAAGTCAGTGTGATCCAAAACCCACGTTGTCACATCTTTAATATCATTATTAACTCAGTGTTAGTCTCTAATGAAACACTTCACCGGCCCTTGAGAGCTTTAATTCTGTTCTTTTATCATGATGTATCCAGGAAAAACTCAATCACACACTACTAACGCTCCTGCTTCTCTCAGTCTCCATCGGCTTCAAAGATTTATTTATTTATTTATTTATACACATGAAGCGGAATAAAAAGCATAAGAAGCAGAGAAGTGATGTCTTTATCTCCGCATTCATTGTTCAGGTTCTCTGTAACTTTAAAACATGAACAGACTTTTTGGTCAGCAATATGCTCAGATACTTCAACTTTATTAATTATAATCTGATTATTTAATTACTTATAATGAAAAATTTTGACAAAGTACATTTTCATATTTGATCTTTTTTTTGAAAACACACATACAGTTCAGACACACAGACACTCGTGCAGAAACGCGTTGTCAGCGCTGCTCTGACGATTTTATCAGTAAAATAGTTTAACGACTTAAAAGCTTCATGACATTTCTCATTATTGATGCAATACTGGCGCTGTTCTTGAAGCAGATAAACTTACAGTTTCACTATTATAGAGACACACAGTTAATCTCTCTCTCTCTCTCTCTCTCTCTCTCTCTCATAACTGCATCAATAACTGCTATCAGTGGCTCAATCCTCCGTCGTGAGCTCTAAATGTTTTGAGGTGTGGTAACTGTAGTATAAGTGGAATAATTGACTCCGGGTCGTTGAATTACTGAAAAATAACAGAATTACTAGCTCGGGCGTGCATTATTTTTTTAATAATTCAATGGCCCATCATCAATTATGCCTTACTTATCACAAATTAAATAAATAAACAAATAACCAAACTACTCAAAAAGTGAAAGCATGATATGAAACATATGCTTTATTAACAACTTTCGAAAATTTTTTACTGTGTACAGTTAAAATCAACTAAGAGAATGCCTCTTATATGTAAATTCATTATGTTAATGAAGCTAAAGTGACACAGTTGATTTGACTGAACAAACTGACCTTTTAAATTAGTTATTTTGCATGAGCAGATCCCGTGTTTCTCCATTTGAAGTGTTTTTATACTGTGAGCCATTAAAGGTAGGGTAGGCAGTTTTTGTCTAAAAAACTTTTTTCCTAATTTGTTTAAACTGTCTCTATATACCAATACATAATTAAAATGTAAGTACTCTGAAAAAGAGATTATAAAAATCGAGTGTCTGTAGACCTCTCAGGGCTGCAATAAACACAGCTCATTATTACATTAACTCCGCCCCCTCCTGTCAGGACTCCTTCCTAAGCCACGCCCCCAAAACACATGACCGTGCGATGCCGACCGCGCTCATCTGAGGACGCGTTTACCAGCGCCGAGCGGAGACGAGCAGTGCATGGAGTAACATCATATCAGAATCACATGTAATAAAATACCTAACTTTATCATTATGAATATAAAAAACTAACATGGCTGTTAGTACTCACTATCAAGCCAGCATATCGATACTGGTAAAGTTGAAAATATATTGAGTTTGATTCGGTAACGAGCTAGTAACATAAGCCAAAGCTAAAAACAGCTGCATTGATACACGTTTTCCCGTTACCATCAGTTACACTGTGATGAAGGGGAATTTCGTGGAAGATTCATAACATATACGGTGTTTTGCATGTAAGAGCTTCCATGATGAAAACACTGTTGGCTCTGATGAGGACTAACTTACACTCCGGAGACGAGCACCACAGCGTCGGCTCAAGGACGACTACTGGGTCCGGGTCCAATACGGTCTTCCTTTTCTGGCCTGGTTTGCCTTCGCTGACTGTATATGCAGGTACTGGTTATTTTGACGCCTCTTTCCCTGCCATAATTGTGATTCTTCCTATCTTCCGTGCCTCTTCCACTCCGCGAGTCACATGGGTGTGCGTGTGGGCGGCTCCTGTAGCAGCAGGGCTGGTTGCCATGGTAGCGAGGGAGAGTGACAGTCGCCCAGCCAATCATTTCATTCGTCATTCGTTCCGAATGTAATAATGAGCTGTGTTTATTGCAGCCCTGAGAGGACTTTTATAATCTTTTTTTCAGAGTACTTACATTTTAATTATGTATTGGTATAAAGACAGTTTAAACAAATTTGGAAAAAAGTTTTTTTAGACAAAAACTGCCGACCCTACCTTTAAAGCTGCAGATGGTCTATCCAGCAGATGAACGTGTTCCTCTAATGGAGTGAATCATGTGAAAGTGTGACAGAAGAAGCTTTAATTATCGCTGAGGGTTCAGTAACACAGTCCAGGGCCGCTCGCCTCTCAATGCTCCTCTTTGTTCGGCTCTTTCTTCACGTCTCTCTGAAGCGCGGCTCGAGTTTCAGCTTGGAGAAGATCTCAGAGGATCTGGAAGACTTTTCAAAGAGCCGGCCGCCAGAACACACTCATCTACAGAAGCAGATACTGCAGTGTATTCACTCCTTCCTGATCCTGAGAGACATGTTAGCAAGAAGACTGAAGATCCACCTCTCAGCTACACATAAACAACAAAAACTAAATGATTCTGATAAAGGAACAGGGGGATGTTCATCCACAAATCAATGGCATGAGGGCGATTACATGCTGACATACAGTCAAATCATCATTTATTTCTCACACTATCACAGTTTATTCGCTATAGTTTAGAAAATAATCATAAAATATGACAAGAACTCAGAGTTATCAAATCATATTTCACTTCTGCTAGACTGTCTTACGCATGAATTATGTTGAATATCTGTCAGCTGTTAAATTTAACTACACAATTAGATAATACCAGTTTAGCTCCACCAGTGACCAAGCAATGCTTCATGTTGTTCAGTCTGTGTGTAAAAAGAGCATTAGTTATTAAAGAAAAAACACTTCAGCAAAACATGATCAGCTCAAAGTGTCGAAAGAATTTTTGGTCCCAAATTTGTGTACATTTTACATAGTCACTATATGAATTTTTTTTTGGGTATAACATGTCACATTTACTTTATTTTGCTCTCCTCACTTACATAAATGAACTATAGTGTCCTGCACACACTAGTAAAACAATATAAAACATTTTATCTGGTCTCTGAATCATTTTTGGATTGACTGTAATATAAATGTTTACTGAATTGTCACAACAAGAACAATAACTGCACAGATGACTAAAACAATAATTTTAATGTCCGTACCAGCGGACGATATATCGTTCTGTTTATTATAAGCGCTGCCGTTTTGTCGTCTGTCTCTTTAAATGCTCGAGCTAAAGCATTAATCTGTAATGGAAACACGCCTATTGATATCATTGTGATATCTTTGTTTCTGGTCGCTATTCACTGTCATTATATGGACAATTTTTTTTCTCTTTTTGTGGTCCAAAAAAATAAAGATTTGCATGTTGCATTAGTAGCCTACAATACCAGGGTGAGTAAATTATGACTTAATTTTCATTTAATGGTGAACTGTCTCTTTAAGGCTCTTACCATAGCTCTTGGAGACACGACCCACACAGAAAGACACGTGAAGTGAGCCGGAGTTTGAGGAGAACTCCTGTCTGCGGCGTCTGGCACTGAGCCGCTTTAATCTGAGGTGCTCTGGTTTCATTTTCATTAATCTAAGAGGGCTCACAATGTGATTAAACCCCTAACAACTTCCGTACTGCAGATAAGCAGAGATCTGGAGTATCAGTGTTTCAAAGGAGAACAAGGCCTGTGTTTTCCTCAGACGGACGGGGAACTTTCTGAGGAATCACCAGAACACGTTCCTGATCTCCTCAAACTCATCTCAAGATACACGATTCATTAACTAAACTTAAACTATTGCGCTAAAAGCTGACATAAAACAAACTAAATGCAAACCTAGAACTATCATGATCTTTGAGGTGGTGTTTAGTCATTGTTAACTAAAACTATTTAGCTAATTGAATAAAAGCAAGTAAGCTAATTGTATTTATATAGCACTTTTCCAAACAAATCAATTTAGTTCCAAAGTGCTTTACAGGCCAAATAAACACTAAATATATATAAATTTAGTATATATATAAATATAATAAAGTTTATTAGGATTTACTAAGGCGTACAATATAACTAAAAATGAAGAAAAACATGAATTTTTATGAATAAAAAGCATTATAAGATATTACAGGAAGGCCAGACTAAAGAAATGTTTTTAATTTGAAAAAAGCTGAAATAAAACAAATATATATACTAAATGCAAAAGTATAACTATCATGATCTTTGAGAAGGTGTTGGTCGTTGGCTCTGAACATGTTTACTTGACTTGTATCAGCAAATATTTACAAACCCCAGACGCTCACACACACATTAGTCTGGGGTTTTCATGAAGGACTTCCTCTGAAACCACAGGACAAACAAATCACATGCAAGTCGACCGCTGGAAGAAATATTTTATTAACATGCAAAACATTCTGCAACTGGCAGGAGTCAGTGAAATAAGGGCCTTACGAGATCACATTTGTAAAAAATAATAAAATAAATAAATCAGACACAGGAAATTGTGCAAAATAATAGACAATTGAGTTGCAAAGGGAATATTGAGATCAATGCAATAGCACTGTGTTGAAGCTGTTAGCTGTTGCTTACCTTAGAAACATCATGTTTTATATGGCTCTCCTTCAATGGGATTTCTTCATTGATTGTGAAAATGGTGCATTTGATCAAAAACATGATCTGGGGGATCACTCGAACGCTGCAGACGACAGGCTTCATCACATCGGCTTTTAAGATTTCATTTCATGTTATTAAAGATAGGGTAGGCACTTTTCAGATATCGGCTAGCACTAGCGAGCTAGCTTTGAAAGAACGCCTGGTTTTTACTGATTGGATAACTATCTGATTTATCAAAACGAGTCCATTGGTCACATAAATGTGTTTTCGCAAAACGGATATAAATCTGATCTCCAATTCCTATATTAATCCTGTATTGCAAACACTAATTGCTAATTTGATTATAAAGTATATTTGAGACTATATCGATCTGACTGTGAGACAAGTTTGAATGAATCGTTTTTCTTTGCATGACAGATTAACATTACAGTACAGGACGGCTCTTTCGGTATTATCCTGAACATTGTATAAGCATTCAATTCATGCGTCACTGATCGGAAGAAAGATTAAACGTTTTGATTTTCCCAACAAAAATCCTTCACACAAAAATCAGGCTTTCATAGGAAGTCGAGAGAAGGCCTCATTTTTTAAGTTCAGTTAAAAGCTGTTCACAAATTGGCAATAAAAAAGCGATTATACATGAAAATTCTGACATACAAGTAAAAATCGAGAAATTTGAATATCGTGTAAAACTGATCATTTTGATGATTATTGATTACAGTTTATGAAAACCCCAAATTAAAAATCTCAGAAAATTAGAATATTACATGAAATCAATAAAAAAAAGTCCCTCTGAAAAGTATAATCATGCATATGTATATAGTTATATATACTAAATATCATAGTTTCACCCTTTAATTTGAATTACTGAAATACAACTTTTGCACGATATTGGAATTTTTCGAGTTTCACCTGTAAACCTTTTCTAATGCTTGAATTGTTTTGTTTTTTTATGACTTATTGTTTGTCTTATATTTCTATGATTGTTAGCCAGTTTGTAAGGTGTAAGGTAAATAAAAGGCATTATTGTATTATGCATCACTGGCAGCAGAAACACTGAAGAGTATTGATTGGTAAACTAAAAACTGCATTAATACGGTCATCTATATTTCAGCCTGTTGACTGTGTTTGTGTGTGTGTGTGTGTTTGTATCTCGACGAGCCGCATGTGTTTTGCCTCGGCTCATAATTCGAGCTCGACCGCATGATGACATCACAGAAAGCCAGCGAGCGCTCGTCTCGTCTCGAGCACTTTTCCACAGACAATTAAAAACCACAAGCCTCTGAAGCCGCTCTAATGAGTCTAATCCTCCCCATGATGCACTTCTCCTCCAGATGCCAAACACTTCTGATATCTTAATACGACTGTTTACATGTAGAGAGACGTGCTTTTCATATGAATGTATGTATATGAAAAATAATGCTTTTATTTTTTATAACAGATAAAATAAGTGATAAAATTGAGAATTGATGTTTTGAATCGCATATACTATACTTATTCTAGTACCATTTATAGACATTTTGTTTAGATTTTAAATAAAATTTTTATCTTAAAGTTTTTGTATTTTTGTGTGTTTTTTGTCATATTTATTTGCTTTTCATGAAAATGAGAAATAAAACAAGTTATGATTTTTTTACATTTTGAGTAAATGTTTATTTTTCCTAAGTAGTGAAAATGTTTTTTTTTTAGCTTTAGATGATGATAACCCTCATAATACTCACTATACTGTCGAATGAAAAATACGAAGACATTTTTTATCATAGGATCTTAAAGGAAAGTTTCAGAAGTCAGTAAACGAACACATTCCTGTTATCAAAGGTTTTTAATGGAGACTGCCATTATGAGTCTTCATCATGAAAAACGCTCATTTATAAAACAAACATCACAGTTACTGCAGCCTTCAAATGTTAAAAAAAGAACAGAGTGAATGAACTATACAAGCAAACGCACGTCAAATAATCCCCTAAACTACACGAGACATTAAAAGAGTCCTGTTAAATTAAAAATAGGTTAAGAGTAGATGTGAGATACTGAAAATAACCACTAATGACATTAATAAAGGATGATGATATTCATGCTCATGTTGTCCTGAAAGGAGAGACGAACACGTTTATCATCAGTGTTTCTCAGATGAACTCTCCTCTGAACGGAAGCCCGTGACGGTTCTGCTGTTGCCAACGGCGACGGAGACGACAGAGCGTTGAGTCTCTCAGGTCCTCAAACTCAGAGAAGCCCAACTGATTCAACAGCTCATAAACCCCAGCCGGAGACGCCACCTGAACACAAAACACACAATTAAATCATTGTTGGACTGGATTGTGTGCTAGTCCTCTTCCTGTCATTCAGAGTCTAATTCAAGTGTGGCCAATTCAACTCATACTCAGATTCACAAAGACAAATGTTAAAGTGGTTACGGTTCTGGGACCCTGAGAGTCGTTCGGGCCGGTGAACTGGTGACATCTGGTCCTGACGGGGTAACACACACACACACACACACACACACACTATAAAGCAGCACTGCAGGCCTGTTTACTTTGGCTCTGTTGATTCAAGAGCTGGTAAAACTCACTGAAAAAGTCAAGGCCACAGAATTAGAAGAGAGAAACTACAGGGGTCACGACCCTGAACCTCTGAACTACACATCCATCATCTGTTTATATCGGTCCATCCAACAGAGCACCATAACAATAGCTTAGTAGCGCAGTATATACATATATATATGAGCTTCAAACTTTAAGCTGTTAAACTTGGTCAGATCAACATTCACAGTTTACATTAATCTGGATACATGTGAAAACGGAGTTGTTGTTTAAAAGCGCTCTCCGTCCACACTAGTGTTTCAGGCGTTTGTGTAGATGAGAATCTTTTGGAAAACGCTAAATTCCCCTTTACAGCGCATGCGTTAACCTCACGACAGCTCACTGAGAGGATACAGACTGAAAAATAAATAATAAAGTTACTTTTGAGACGCACCATTATATGTGTGCTCGGAAACTGCTCTTAGCAAATTCATTATATGAAGAGAATATTTTAGAAAGTGAAAAGCATAACAGTCACAACCCCAGTTTAAACATTAATAACTATTGGTACAATGTGAGTCACATGACTAAACTTACGTCATCGGTTTTAAATACTTCCGGTTTGACAGTCCACATACAACACGAAAACAGCCTTTTCAAAGTTAAACACTTTGAAAAGCATTTTCAAAAAAGCCTAGTTTTCATTAATAAAAGCGCCATCTTCAGTGTGGACAGACGCCAAACGGAGAGAAAAAGATGCATTTTCAAATAAAACCGTATTAGTGGACAAGGCCTTCTTTTTTAGCTGTAGTCGAATCATAAATGCGAGTTTCTGTTGTGACGCACAGCTGTGCTGAGGTATTAAACACTGGAGGTACCCATGATGCCCTGCGTCAGGTGTGAACGGGGTCTGGACCGACTCCCACCGCCAGCTATAAAAGTAACAAACACTGGACACAAAGAGGAGAGCGCAGACAAACACTCGCAGAACACATCCATCATCCTCTGCTGCTCTTCAGCCAGAGAGATCCTGACAAACACACCATATTAGCAGCGGTAAATCTCCCGACAAGCACACACACACATCACCTCAAACACTGATCACATGACCTTAAAGGTTCACAAAAAAAGGAAATTCTGGCATCATTGTAACAAAATATGTTCTTCAGTTTGTCGTTCACAGAAGAAAATATACATGTCATACAGGGTAAGTAAAACGATGATCAGTCCCTCCAGAAAAACATGATCATGCGATCGCATGATTTAACGCATAATCAACAAGTCCGCATATTTATGCGGGAGACGCATATTTTCAAATACTCCGCACTTTTGCAACAAATTCCAGATTTCCATGCAAAATATGCGGGGCGTGCATGATTTCATAATCCACGCATTTTCGTTGCAAAAAAGTCAGATATATCTTAGCAGAGAGTTAAAGTGTTGTGTTTCCTTCACACACGAGCCGCCGCTCCCGTCGCCATGGGAACGTTATGAAGTGACGTAATTACACGACGTGATCATCATCGAAAAGCTGGAAACCCCGCGATGAAGCACATCATCTCATTTACCAACAAAAATAAGCGTAAAGCAGTTTCCCGGCGTGTCACATGATGTAAGTTTACGGTACAGTAAGAGATTGTGCTTTGTGGACTGGAAGCACTTATTTGAACAGAACTGTAAAACAGGAAGCACACATTTTTACACATAATTTTTACAGAAGTTGAAGCATATTCCTTTTGTAAAGCTACAGAACTTGTTTGACTCCTCAATATTTTGTAAGTTTGAGCCGTGTGTTTATTAAATAAAATAAGATGAGAACTGAAATATTCCAGCACTTTCGGTGATGTAGTTCTTACTCATCATACATTCATACTCTTTACATCCTGAACATACATTCATATCATACATTCATATCATACTCTGTACAGTAAGGCAGTGTCCTCGCGGGAACAGGTGTTGGGGAATCACTTCTGTTCTCTTTTTCATCAAAACGCAATTTTTGCACGTTCCCGCAATTTCATCGCATAAAATTGCATAAATATCCCGCATACTCCATTGCACTTTTTCAGAAAACATGCCACATAATCAAGGATTTTTGCCCGCAACAATCACAAAAAAACTCTGGAAGGACTGGATGATAGAGTTTTTATTTGTAGGGTGAACTTTCATTTTAAGCTCAAAATAATAAATCATGACCGATCTTTCCTAACCGTCAGTCCACTTTAACCCTGATGTTGATGGGTTAATCGACCAGCACGTATGCACTTATATCGACCTCTGAGACCTCAAACACCCTTAATGTTGAGAGACGGGTCTAAAACAAGCCGTGACCTTTGACCCCGGCGGGCTGATGACCCGGTCATCATGATGAACGTCGCTGAAGGAGAGAAATAAACATTTCCAGGACTAACGCTTGTTGATTTTCAAAGCAAGGGATAATATAAACCAGACTGAACTTGAGTCTATCAACAGTCTTTAGACTATATATAACAAAATTGCTCATCATTTACTGCTTAAGTTGAGCCAAATAGAATTCAAACACTACTTGCTCAAACTTATAAAAAAATGCAATTGCAATAACATGGTTGAATCTCTCTCTGTGTTGTTCATCTGTAAATCTGCTGTTCTCCAATGACTTTCATCCACAATATTCCTCAATATAATAATTCATACGCAGAATAAAGGGGCGGGGCCTGGGTGAGTTAGTTAGTAGTGTGTTAAACTGACATTTCCCAAACACACTCGAAGCGCTCGACCAATCACAACACACTGCTCCAGCCAACCAATCAGAGCACAGTGTGCTTTTCAGGAGGAGGGGCTTCATAGAGACAGGAAGTAAACAGAGCGTTACTGACAGACTGGGAAGAGAGGAGCCGCAACAATGGAGAATATGAGGAAAATAATCAACATTACAGCAGGAAAACCTGTTCTAGTAGAGCCTGAAACACATCAAGACTTTGAAAAAGGTCCAGGAGGTCTCAAATCAAACAACAACATTTCTTAAACACTGAATTATCCATTTACCGTCCATCCAAAGCAACTTACAAACGATCAATAATCCAACACGAGCGGTTTATCTTGAGGGAATGACATGACAACACCTCTCGACTCACTGCAAGGAGACTTTATTAGCTCTTATCGCTGCACTGCACACTGGCTCTTATCTGAACAACTGAAAGAAGTGAAAAGACTGAGAAGATCCACTCCACACACACTCAGTGAACTTCATCAGGGTTCAGTCTGTCTGTCTCTGTGAATCCATTAAAAAAAAATAAAAATAAAAAAAAAGGTAATATCAACTAGAACAGAATCAAATCAGTCCATAGATGTAATTTAAACTATTTTTCATGTGGTCATTAAATAAGATATGGTGTTATATTTATTATAGAATTTTTTTTATATATTGTCCATCCCAAATTGAGCTCAATTGAACAATATTTGTAGCTGTTCGGTTTTATTTAACCATTAATATAGGTTTTATTATTAATTACATTTTTCATATATCCTGCTATAAATTTAGTTAAAGTTTTAATAATTTTGTTGTTGTCATTTTATTCGTCATATTTATTAAGTCTTTTTATTTTTATTTTTGTTTGAGTTATTTTAGTACATCAATTTAAACTAAATTAAAATGAGAAATGTTGCCTTTGCAATCAGTTGGAGCTTTATAATAATAAAAAATAATAATAACAACAACAATATTAATTATATATATATATATATATATATACATACATACATACACACATACACACACACACACATCTTATTAATAATATATAATATTTAATAAATTGGAGTTTAATTAAAAAAGGTTTTATATTTTAGTTTCAGTTAAAGTCTTTCTATTGTTTAAAAGAAAATGATTTGTAAAAAAAAAAATTTTTTTTTAAATATTTCAAAATGCTATTGTATACTTTGACTTACACAATATACAAGGGTTTTCTTTATTTGTATTTCTTCTTTTTTTTGTTTTGTTACATATTAGATTTCCGTGTTAATCTACAGCATGTCGATGTTGTATTTAATCTAGAACATCGCTCTGCTACGTGCCGAACATCAACAGGGTCAGAATCCAGACTGTGATTATCGATTAGACAGAGTTAGGCTAGAAATCAGGCCAGATGTTCAGTAGTGACCTGACAGTGCTGTTGACTGATGAGTTAATCTGAGGCTGATCTAGATTAGTTTAGTTCAACTGAGCATGTTTCTCTGCTCTGAAGGCTCTTCTGAACCAAATCACACTGGGAAACAAAACAAAACTTGAATAACCTCTTTCAATTCCTCATCAGTCGCTGAACTGCAGGACTGTAAGAGTATATAAAGTTCTGCGCAGGGGGGAAACACTCATTTGTTTGGAATGGCAGTAAATTCCAGACTTTACCGTGAGCCGCAGCTGGCCTCAACACACACACACACACACACACACACACACACACACCTCGTGAAACCCGACGTGTGAATCAGCGGCCTCGATGATGCTAGAATAAGCTTGTAAATTCCAGGGAACGCGTCCAAATGAAGCGATGGCTACGGCTCGACAAGCACAGATTCACACGCGAGAAGAAAACTCACCGCTAAACAATCACGAGGAGCTTCTCAAACAGCTGGACAAGTGCACACAAACCACGAAACCTGCGGTTTTCCTGGAGTTAACAGTTAAGGTTGATCTGTACGTTAAGGTGATGGACTTTCAAAATCAAGTTTGAAGTTGAAGCAAGATCAACACTAGGATGGGTGATATCATATTTACTACATTTATTGCACATTTTATTGCAATTTGGAGTAGCATTTGCTCTGTATTTAAGGTTTAAATAAAGAATGTTGTTAAAAAAACTCAAGGACCTTTTTAACTTTATTCATGAATAAAATTAAATATAATAAAATAAAAAACTGATAGGGAGCTAATTATATCAAAGCAAGACATTTGAATTAGTCAAGACATTATTTGAGCAAAATGGTGGAAAGTCCATAAATACAATCACTTGTAATGTGACATAATTGCTTATTACATTTGACCAATAGGTGGCGCTGACACCAAATTGATCTGGTGTGGCCCAAAACTAGTTGCTGTAAATGTAATGTGATCATTGTAACATTATTCTCTACACATCGATAGTCTGGCGTTATAATTGATTTGCTTTTGGTGAACTGTGGAGTGGGTAAAACTGTTTTTAATGTCAGGCTAGCAGATACCGTTGACTCGCGCTAGCCTAGCACCGGTGAACTATGCAACTGGGACGACTGGATGAACATTTTTTTAAAACTGTCTCCACTGATAAATAACACTAAGGCTCACTTGGAAATGAGGCCCGATGTCCAAAACTCCGAACCACCCCTTTAAGAATCGATATCGGTTGGTAAAAATGAGAATCGATTAATATCGAGAAATCAATATTATTTTACCCAGCCCTACTATTTATCATATTTACACATTCGTGCTGTAAAACGAGTGCATGATTCTAGGAAGGGTTTCTGGCTGGATTTCAATGCAGATTATTGATTATTGTTCTCCGGTCACCTGTAGCATCCACTGGCTGAAGGAGCGCTGCCACGAGTCCCTCTTCTCCAGGTGCAGGTACGTGTTGAAGAGGATCAGGTACATGTAGCGCTCCAGATACAGCAAACTCTTCAGCGCCAGCGCCTGGATCTCCGGCTCACATTTACAGCTCTTGATCTGTCCGACACACACAAAACAAGAGCCAGGGATCACCAACCTTCCAGTGAGTACCTGATGGACTGTAACCATGTAATCATAGAGGTGAAACTCAATTATTTGATAATTAAATATCGTGCAAAAGTTTGTGTATTTCAGTCATTCAAATTAAAAGGTGAAACTAATATATTTAGTATATATAACTTTATATATATTAGGGCTGTCAAATGATTAATCACGATTAATCGCATCCAAAATAAAAGTTTGTGTTTACATAATAAATGTGTTTGTATTGTGTATAATTATTTTTTATATATATATATATATATATATATATATATATATATAAATATATATATATATATATATATATATGTACACACACGTGCATTTATATATTTAAGAAAAATGTGCTATTTATATATAAAATATTTATATTTATATATAATATAAATTATATATAAATCTATATATAGTATATACAATACATGCAAATATTTCTTAAATATATACAAGCATGTGTATGTATTTATATATATAAAATAATTATACACAATACAAACACATTTATTATGTAAACACAAACTTTTATTTTGGATGCGATTAATCATTTGACAGCCCTAATAAATATGCATGATTATACTTTTCAGAGGGCCAACATTTCTGTATTTAAAATCCTTTTTTTTTTTATTGATTTCATGTAATATTAAAATTTTCTGAGATTTTCATAAGCTGCAAGAGATCCATAATCATCAAAATGATAACTTTTGCACGATATTCTAATTTTTCTTCTAATGACTTCTTTTGACTTCTAATTTGAGTCAAATACTTTAATACTAGAGTACTATTTTACTATCTGTACTTTTTAAGTATACTTGAGATATACAGATCTAACACACAGCATTCACTCGGCACACATTTACATTCTGGGAAAACTCTAATGATGATTAAACAATTATATTAAGTTACACGCTGAACTGCCTCATATGCAAGATCAATTATGCATAAGAAAAAAAACACAGCCGCTCTCATTTATTATAAAACGCTCCATCTCGCCTCAATGGGACGCGAACTAAAGCTGAACAAGTCATTTTAAAAATGAATTAAACTGCTTAATTCTGCACTTTGAACAATGAGATCAGGGTGAGTAATTATGCAGGCGGCGGGAGATTAATTAGCCGTAATATTTAGTCTTTACTCAAAACTGTTCTAACAATAGAAACTGCAGAGCATAAAAAAGGCAAATTACAGGCACAAACCAAACACAATAACTGCTAATTTATTAAATTTAGAAAGCACAAGTCTTACACTTTTATTGCTCAAAGCTTTGTTCTGTAATAAAACATGATGATTACACACTTTTCATGACGGTAATTTAGCTTTATCTTTGCTAGCATTGAACTTTCAGTGATATAAACTGTGTTCTGGTCATTGATTCTCTACAAACGGGTTAAATTAGGACAGAACACTCTGGAAACAAATTGATCACAATTGTTTACACATTCACTTTGCTCTCCATTTTAGTGTGAGTAATAGATAAAATGCAAGCATGTGCACAGACAGAAGCGTTGGTGTTTACATGCCTGTGTTTCGGGCCTGGATGCGTCAAAATTCAATACATAAAACAAACGGACATGAATAACACTCTGTAATCTTGAACATTCTGGCATCAGCGGATTAATTAAATAATAAAAGATAAAACTATTAAAGAGTAAAGACAGATGTTTGTTTGGCTTTATGATGTGAAAATCCTCCCTACAGTTAAATCACTGCTGAATAAAACAAATCATTTATAAATAAATAAAACATTGATGTGAATTAGAATGACGGCCCTTGATTTGAGTAGTGAAAGTAAACGTCGTTGTTAGTGATGTTTACCATGAACTCGTTCAGCGCTGAAACTGACCGTGAACAGACCAACCTTTACTATCTCTGAAACAGGACACCATTAAATGTGAATTATGTCATATATGCAACAACTTTCCTATTTTATATATACTGTATGTAAAACAATTTTTCATACATTTCTATGTTGTATTTATATACATACACGATATATGTGTGTGTGTATATACAATTTTAATATTATTATGAAAAATACAATATACAATGTAAAAATCACTAGTAGTAGTAATCTTTTTTTTCTAATTTATTTAGTTAATAATTTACATTTGACCACTAGTAATTATGATCCTTAACTAGGCAAACATGATTGTTTTGTCAAACATAACGGTTACTGAATATTACATTTAATACTGATAAATGAGAGCGTTTTCTAAAACAAAAATATTGACCCACTTCACATTTAACCTCATAGTAGAGATGACTTTCATGGCCTGAACACGAGCATCCACGTGCAGCATGTGAGAACAGCTCGTCTGTCACACACACACACACACACACACACACACACACACACACACACACAGACACAGACACAGACACAGACGCACACACGCACACACGCACACACGCACGCACATGCACACACTAAAGCCCAATTTATACTTTGTATAATTTATACAATTTATACGCGCGCACCCTACGGCGTACCCTGACGTGCACCTCTCCAAAAATGTAACAACGCGTCTATTCTACGCGGACGCAAGCGCTGTGATTGGTCTGCTAGAATCCCTCCCTCAGGTTTCACATGCTCCCTCTCCATGAGTAATTGCGCGTCAACGCAGACAACGACGCAGAAGTATAAATGAAAACCAACGCGTAGAGGCACCGGGGTAGGTCCGACGCAAAAGTATAAATCAGCCTTAACCCTACCCCTAAACCTACCCATCACACACACACACACACACTCCTCACTTCTGTTGTAATGACTGCCGAGATTTTCACAGTCAGTAATGATCTGGGTTCAGTGAGCCGTCTGTGACACGCTGGTTAATAACAGCTAATAATCCACGACAGAAAGCCCTATTGATGCGCTTCACGTTTGCACACAGAAGATGGAGTTCATCATTACGATTACAGGCACGAGGCGATTCGGTTACGAGACGCCCACATGAACACACACACACACAGAAGATTCTGTCATAACCTAGCCTACTTATGATTTAAAAAAATAAATAAAAAAAAGGAATCTGCTGACAAAGCTGCAAGATCATTGGGATTCAATGTTTGCACAAGATCATGTATTTAGCATTAGCAGCCTGAAACAAATGCAAATATACATCCAACACACACATTCAATAAAGAGAGATGCAACTCTCATACAGAGATTCAACGACTATAAAGAGGTTAGTTTTATATGCATGCAAAATGGCAATTGGTTGCAGTTCACTTGAACCCCAACAAGAAGTTTGGCTACACAAGGCAAGCCTAATGACGACTTTAAATTATCTTTTGGGGATCATTTCTCAGCCAAATTTGATGTGTGATTAATTAACCGGCACATCATGTAATTCATTAGATGAAACATTTTAAATCGATTGACAGCCCATATATATATGTACAGTACTGTGCAAAAGTTTTAGATCGGTAAGATTTTTTATGTGTTTAAAAGAAGTCTCTTCTGCTCACCAAGGCTGCAATTATTTGATAAAAAAAAAATAAAAAAAACAGTAATATTGTGAAATATTATTACAATTTATAACAGCTGTTTTCTGTGTGAATATACAGTAAAGTGTAATTTATTCCTGTGATCAAAGCTGAATTTATCATCATCATTACTCCAGTCTTCAGTGTCACATGATCCTTCAAAAATCATTCTAATATGATTTGATGCTCAAAAAACATTCATTATTATTTTCAATGTTGAAAACAGTTGTGTACAATTTCTTTTCAAAATTCTTTGATGAAGAGAAAGTTCAAAAGAACAGCGTTTATTTAAAATAGAATATTTTCTAACATTATAAATGTCTTTACTGTAACTTTTGATCAGTTTAACTCATCCTTGATGAATAAAAGTATTGATTTATTATATTTCTTTCCCCCAAAAATAAAATTTTAATTCTTACTGACCCCAAACTTTTGAAGGGTAGAGTTTAAAGTTACAAAAGCTTTAGATTTCAGATAAATGCTGTTCTTTTTTAGTTTCTATTCATCATAGCATCATGAAATAAAAATGTAAAAAACTGTTTTCAACACTGATAATAATCATAAATGTTTCTTGAGCATCAAATCATCATATTAGAATGATTTTTGAAGGATCATGTGACACTGAAGACTGGAGTAATCATGATGATAAATTCAGCTTTGATCACAGGAATAAATTACACTTTACTGTATATTCACATAGAAAACAGCTGTTATAAATTGTAATAATATTTCACAATATTACTGTTTTTTTTATATTTTTTATCAAATAATTGCAGCCTTGGTGAGCAGAAGAGACTTCTTTTAAAAACATAAAAAATCTTACCGATCTAAAACTTTTGCACAGTACTGTATATATATATATATATATATATATATATATATATATATATATATATATATATATATATATATTACACATACATACATACATACATACATACATACACACACACACACTCCAAAACAGTTACTGTGATCACACACACATTATCTCAGATCTTCTACTGCTTTCATTCAACAGTCTTGCAAATTAAAGAAAAAAAAATTCAAAACTTGAGGATCTCAAACAAACTGGAGTGTTCAAGCGCGCATCAGCCAATCAGATACGCCGTACGTTACAGTTATAATATATGGTAAAGGTTTAAGAACAATGCACAGGACTCTCCAGGGGGACAGAATTTATGAATGAGAAGGCCAAAGTGTGAAGCTGAACCCCTTAAAGGTCAAAGGTCCCCTCACATTGAAAAGGGGCCTGATGTTAACTTTTCAAACTCGAACCCAGATGCTCCACTTCATCACCTCTCAGACGACAGCATCAGTGAACAAAACAGCCCGAACTCATTCCAGCATGGGAACATTTACAGTTCAAGATTAAAAACATGAAAAAAAAAAATAAAATAAAATAAATATAAAAAAAAAAGGAATCTGCTGACAAAGCTGCAAGATCATTGGGATTCAATGTTTGCACAAGATCATGTGCAAATATACATCCAACACACACATTCAATAAAGAGAGATGCAACTCTCATACAGAGATTCAACAACTATAAAGAGGTTAGTTTTATATGCATGCAAAATGGCAATTGGTTGCAGTTCACTTGAACCCCAACAAGACACGAGATCCAGACTGATAGTCAGAAGTCTGGCTACACAAGGCAAGCCTAATGTTTACATGAGTATAAAGTCCTTAATGTTTTCCGCATCAGTGTGCGGTCTGAATTATAATGCTCGTTTTATCAGTCCTCACCTCTCTGCTCAAGTGTATTACAGTTTTCCTGTACATTAGAGAGAGATAAGAGGCAGCGCTCTCGCTGCGGGACGTGAAACATGATTAGGATCTCAGAGAGGATGAGATGCGCTGGATGAACTCAGAGATATAACAGATCACAAACCAGTCAGACATTCTTCATAATAAAGTCAAAACTTTATAAAAAGCTCAGGAATAAAAATGTCTCTCCAGTAAAAAACTAGAAATGAGCTAAATCAGACAAAATCTCCCTTCCTGGCCATCCATTCAGTTTTTTTTTTTGGAGTAGGGTTTGCAAATAAAAAAGAATAATAAAAACAGTAAATTATGCTTAATTACATGCAACTAACCCTCAACCTAATCCTAATCTACCCTAACCCTATAATAAGTACATGTAGTTACTTAATATTACTCTGTACTTAAATATAATTACACTGTAACAATGACACGTTAAAATAAAGTGTAACCAAATCCGCCTATAAAAAATTTCCTCAACAAAAAATGAGTTTGACATCACTGGGTTTACATTAGTCTATCATTATAATTAGCTTTAAAATGTTCATTATAATTAACTTTTCAAAACAATAAAATGCAATAAAAATAAATAAACAAAGATAAAATTCAATGACAATTTCACTAAATTACAAATAAGTTAAATACTATAAAATAAAAATTGAAAACTATAAAATGCAATTAAATAAGAAAAAAAACGACTCTGGGTTAACGTTAGTCTACGGTCACCATAATTAGCTTTACATGGACATTATAATTGTCTTTGCGTAGAAATAAAATGCAATAAAATAAAAATATATTTTTTTTAAAAGCAAAAAAAAAAATTCAATTATTCAAAATAAAAATTGCAATAAAATATTAAAAAATAAAAATCAGCCCATAAAAACTGACCTCTACATAAAATGTCTTTGACAACGCTGGGTTTACATTAGTCTACAGTCATTATGATTATCTTAGCATAAAAACAAAAGTCTATGATACGTCCTCATTTCGATGTGCGAGTTCATTCCTGCACCATCACTACCAGCTGTGCCCTGAGAGCCCGAGAGCCTGTGAACACCGAGGGACGGAGCCTCACACACACACACACACACAGACACACACACACACACACGCGCACACACACACACGCACACACACACACACACACACACGCACACACCGTCTGGATCAAGATAGGACTAACGCCTGGAAGACATGTGTAAAGAATAGAGTCTCCACACACTCTGCAGATGTTCATACCTCAAGACAGTGTAAATAAAAACAAAAAATCAACAGACACACACACACGGCTGCTGTGTACTGCTTATGTTCACTGATACGTGTGTATCCACCCTCTCAAAATATTGTTCCTCCATAAAGAGGCTTGCGTGAAGCAAACTTCCCACATTCCTTCAGACAGCGTGAGCAAACGCACTCCAGATCTCAGAGTCCCTGCGAACGGCATTATTAAAGGGACGGTTCACCCAAAAACGACTGTCATCATTCACACTCCCTCAGGTCATCCCAAAACTACACGCCTTTTTATCTTCTTCAAAACAAAAGGTGTAGATGTTGAGCAGAATGTTCATGCTGCTGTTCTCAATAAAATTACAGAAGATGCACGATGGTCGCTAAATGATTTTTGTGTGAAATATTCTTTTAAAAGAGCTTATATATATGTGTGTGTGTGTGTGTGTGTGTGTGTGTGAGATTCATCAATCAGCACACAATAGCATGAGATATAAGTGCATATGAACTTCACAAACAGACGAGAAAGACAGAGTAAAAGCAGCTCATGATGCAGCATGAAGAGGTTTGCTTTAGTCAGGCCTGTATTCATAAGCATGAATTCACAAACATGAGCACGCATGCGTCTGCATACAGACTAACCCAAACATCTGAACATGCATGACTATTCGTTTTTAAAGATCCTTCACATTTAATTCTTAGATGCATGAAATTAGATGTGTAGCCGCATACACACAAATCATTCATTTGAAAATAAAATAATAAAATAATACTAAGCAACTAGAGAGAGACAGAGAGAGAGAGCGAGAGAGAGAAAAAGAGAGAGAGAGAGCGAGAGAGAGAGCGAGAGAGAGAGCGAGAGAGAGAGAGCGAGAGAGAGCGAGAGAGAGAGAGAGCG
>JAULUF010000012.1:20852500-20917500 GCA_031834385.1 Semotilus atromaculatus
CTCTCTCTCACACATACACATACACACACACACAGTCAAGCTTAAATTTATTCAGACACCTTCAATATATCTCAGATCATCACAATTTATTTGCTATAAAATGGTAACAAAATATGAGCTCAGAGTTATTAAACCAGTGTATATTTCAGTGGTTTTGTCCGTCCTTCTGTTAGACTCACACATGAATTATGTTGAATATCTGTCAGCTGTTAAATTGAATACACAATTAGATAATACCAGTTTAGCTCAACCAGTGACCAAGCAATGCTTCATGTTGTTCAGTCTGTGTGTAAAAGAGCATTAGTTAAAGAAAAAACACTTCAGCAAAACATGATCATAATATGTTGATCTCCTCACTTACATAAATGTAGTGTCCTGCACCTACCAGTAAATAAATATCAAAAATTATATCTGGGTCTGAATAATTTTTGGTTTGACTGTATATTAAGGTTTAAAGATGAAGTATGTCCTGTTTTGAACTTCGAATTGTATGATAATGTATAAAAAATGACTACTGAAGCTTATTTTAAAGTGACTCTCATGCCTTTTTCTTTTGCATATACCAGAAATCCTGCGGCTCATATAGAACTTTTTTTTCCGCCTCCACGAAGAAATGAGTGACATCTATTATGTCACCTTGTTTAATTATATGCATTTATGCATATAAAATGTGGAGTTAAAATGCTTTCTATGTCGGCTGAACGCTAGGATTATAAGACCGATCTTCTGCACGAACTCTTCAGAGCTGTGGAAGTGTGAGCGTGTGCGGGCTGCGCTCTTTAAATCAAAGCGCTGTGAACATGGGCCAAACAGCAGCACGCAAATCACAATCATATGTCAGCTGTTTGGAGCCTCTCTCTTTCCGTAGAGGAGGACCTGAATGTGTGTGTGTGTGTGTCTGATATTTCTTAATGACTTTAGCAGACTCCAGAGCACCTCCACACAGATTTTCCAGCCACAAATACAAACGTGACGCAAACAGACAGCCAGAAACCATTGAGAGAGAGACAACTATACAGCACACAATCAGCGCTCTGTGCCGCCCTAATGGCTTACACACACAGCACGCATGCATACAGACAGACACACACACACAGCATGCATGCAAGAACAGACGCACACCACATGTATGCACACAGACTTAGAAACACTCACACACCACAAGCATGCATGCATGCATACACACACACACACACACCCTCCCTCATGCATGGATACAGACACACACATATAACATGATTGCATGCATACAGACAGACACACACACACAGAGCATGCATGCAAGTAAACACATACACCCTCCCTCATGCATGCATACAGACACACACATAACATGCTTGCATGCATGCAGACAGACACACACACAGAGCATGCATACATACAGACAGACACACACACACACACACACACACACACACACACACACACAGTGCATGCATGCAGACAGACACACACACACACACACACACAGAGCATGCATGCAGACAGACACACACACACACAGAGCATGCATGCAGACAGACACACACACAGAGCATGCATGCAGACAAACAAACACTCACCCATATCATGCATGTACACAGAGACACACATACAGTATGCATGCACAGACACACACCCATATCATGCATGTACACACACACACAGAGTATGGAGCACAAAGGCACCTAGAGACAGAAACTTTATCTCCACTGTTTTCTGTTGTCCTTCAATCAATTCACAAGCTGTTTTCTGTGGACTCTCTTCAGTGACTCTGCACGATGCCCATAAATATTAAATCACGCTTAAAGATTTGTCCAAACAAAACAGACAGAGCAAATCATTTCCATTCAGACTTCTGTATGACATTTACGTAGTAAAGCCAAGAAAATTCCAAAACAAATTCAGCATGTTTACTCTGTTCTCAGCAAATTTCAAATGCAATGCGTAAATCTGGACTATTTAACCCTCCAACCAACACCTTTTTTTCTCAGTTTCCATTCAATAATAAGCAATTAATTTTATTATTAAAATATAATTAAAATTATACATAAATATATATATGTATATATATATATATATATATATATATATATAATGATTTTTACGCTTTTGAAAGTATCTTATGCTCACCAAGGTTACAAATCAGCGCTTCCAACAATCAATAGTAACAACAGCGAGGCGTGTGTTGATCTGTGTGAGGAACAATGAGTGTGTGTGAGGAACAATGAGTGTGTGTGAGGAGTTCATTCGAACTGACATGAAAGAGCCGCGTCTAATCGACTGATTCTGAGAATTCACAGACAATTCAGTCACATGAGCTGACAAACATTTCTGTAAAAATACAAATAGTTCCAATAATAGTTCACTTTGTTTTAAAGGAATATTAATAATAATAATTATTATCATTATCATCATCATCATCATGTGTGAAGACTATTTGGGTATAATATGTCACATTTACTTTATTTTGCTCTCCTCACTTACATAAATGAACTATAGTGTCCTGCACACACTAGTAAAAAAAAATATAAAAAATTATATCTGGTGTCTGAATAATCTTTGGTTTGACTGTATATTTTTATTGCTTTAGTTTCATTCCGTCGCAATAGCACAAGTGACCATGGGGCGAGTTTCAAAACTATTTACGACACTATTCAACCTATTATATACACTAACCTATTATATACACTAACCTATTGATGTTTTTGCGGTGTGTCAGGAACGCCCACCTGACGCTCGTCTGCACCTGCTGGTCCGAGCACAACACGGCCAAAGTCAACATGAGCAGTGTCTGAGAGGAGAGATGTTGACTTTACTCTCTCTATGCTCTCCAGCGGACGGTATCCCACAGTGCTTTGTTTCTGTGCCGTTCCTGACATTCAACATCAGTCCAGAACTCATGACGTTTGACATATGAACACAGACGGAAAACGATCCGACAACAAACACTCACATTGGACGGGCTAGACTCAGTGTTAAAGTGCCCCTAGTATGCTATAAAAAAGGCTTCTAATTTTGCAGACTCTCCTATAATAGATTTATATTCATACAAAGTCAAAAAACATTTTAATTTCCTCATAATCTCCACTGCAGCATCAGTTTTTCTCTCAGTGTCTGAAACGCTTCGATAAAGATTCAGTCTCTCGAAGCCCCGCCTCTCTGAGAGCAGCTCTGCTGTGATTGGTCAGAAAACAAACGCTCTGAATCTCAGCTCTTGATCACAGTGATACGAACAGTAACGATGGCGTGGGTTTTACCGTATCAATCTCAGAAAACAGCGTCTTCTTGACATGAACAACTGAACCAAACTCTTCAGTCTCAGACACACTAGTGTTTGATGGGGCGGAGCTATTCAGCGGAGCTGTTCAGCCAGCAGCCAATAAGCAGCCATTATGCAAATTAGTTAAGTTGTTACATAGGTTCGATCAGGAAGTAAGACTAGAATTACTGACGACTCATTTCAGGTTGTTCAGAATCGATTCTTTCTTTTAAGAGACAAAAACTCAATTTATCTAACCCTAAACTTTGCAGTCCGTTTACGCAGTGTGTAATAGAGCTGTTTGTGAACGTAAAAGGTAACATAAGGGCACTAAAAAAAAACAGGCCGAACACTATTATTAACCCCTTCACTGACATTACCTGAGCAATGCTTCAGACTTCACCCGTCTAACACTGACAAAAAAACTCGTCTAAACAATCATATCTGATTATTGATTATATAAGATTTTCCTAAAAACATTGCAAGTAGATCAATGGTTTGTACAATCTTCTTGGTTTTAAAATGCTTTTGGGAAACACCACCCATATTTCATCTCTCCGTGTTCCCAAATCTTCTGATCACTGAATTTCTGTGGTCTGTGACTCAATAAGAGCTTTTAACATGATCACTTTATAGAGACTGAATGCAGTTTCCAATCACAACTGAGCATAAGAATATTATTAACTGCTTTAGAAATTTCTTGTTAGTTATTTGCAGTGCCTAAAACGAACACTCAAGCAAGCGCCGAATGAGAGTAAAAATCGGCGTTGGCGAGTATATGAACCTGTGAAACTCTCCAGTCGGCTAATAACATTTTTATGAATCCTAACAATGCATTTAAATATTCAAGCACAAGACAACGTGAATACTAAACTGAACTTTCACGTCGTCTCGCACTTGAGCAGATTCACAAAATGAACAAATGCACACAGAATGATGTCTAAAAATAGGGAGTATCCCTGTAAATATAGTCAGTTATGTCTTAAGTGAACATAAACAGCCGGGAAAGTAAATGAAAGAGTAACAGCATCAATATATTAGATCATTCACTCTTAAAGTGACAGCAGCCTAATATTACAGCTGATTTTGATTATTTGTTCTTATTTTATAACGAACGGTTTACTTGTCTTTAACAGTGTTTTAAATACATGGCTAGTCATTTTATCTGTGGTATTGAAATACAGAATTGTGAATTTTTAGCTGGAATCTAAAATGTTGGTGTCAAAACGGCATGTTTTTGCTAAACATTTTCATGACCGGCACATTTTCTTAAGTCACCGGCCATTGGCAGATGTGGCAAAAAGTTAGTTTTAGGCATTGGTAATTTATGCAGATTAACCAAAACTTCTACAGTCCTGAAAAAAATAAATAAATAAAAATCACAATTTTATAATGCACAGGTTTCTGTGACCGATGAGGTTTTGCAACAAAAGACGCAGAACAAATCTCACTGGGCATGTGTGCATGTAGACGGATGGTTTTAATTGTTCTAGTCAAATGATTTTGGCTGCCGTCGCTCATCCCTCCCCTCCACACACACACACACACGTTTTCCGTCAGGATCTCTTTGTGTGGCGGTCTCCCCCAGATTCCTCCCTCTCGGTGACGTCGACTACCTTTCCTCTCTAAAGCCGCTCTCAACATTCTCTTCTTTCTGCAAATATTTTTCCACACCGCCGTCCAAACCATGAGGGCCTTTCTTTAGGCACTGATTTACATTTCCTTCACTTTTTACTGGAATATTTCATTGGCTGCTGGGTTTTTTCCGGCTTCGCCTCACTATATGATTTGGCTCCGGTGTTGGACAGTAACCTTAAACCAGAATCAGGCAATATGCACAGAACAAAATACACTTTCAATTCAAACTATTATAACGTTACCGTTGAGCGTGTCAATCAGATGCATCAGTATTTTAAAGTTTGTGTTGTGACATTAATGTTGGGATGAAATGCAAGTAGAGACAGATCTTTTCTTCCACACTATTGTGATAAATGAAAGCGTTGGCGACAGCTCTAGTGCAGATATACTAGTGTTTAGAAACATCTGAATAACTTTACACACTGACAGCTGAATGAATATTAATCTCACGAAGCCAGACTTCGACTACCCTTTCTTACCTAAAATTACCCACTGATTGACATATAAAATAAAGTGACACAATCACAATTGAAGTACATCACTAGATTATCCAAAAAGAAAAAACTTAAAATGTATAATCATGTATTTTAATGAAACATTAGCAGGTCAAAAACATGAAAACTTGAAAATATTCCTTAACTGTAAAGGAATACTTCCTTGGTCTTTCTTACAAAAGAAAGTAGAATGTTTTGTTTTTTTTTAGAAAGAAACTTATTTTGTAATGGTACTGGAAAAGCATGAATAAAAGCGTTTCTGTCAGGTTTCAGACAGACGAGAGCTGTGATTCACCAGACGAGCTTCGACACACATTATACAGATATGAAACAGTGACAGTGAAATTATTAGACGTACTATTGTGACGTACTTGTCAAACCTGTCTGAACGTTTAAAATAAATCAAATCAAGGGTTTCACGGATGGGTTGCTGTTGTCAGTGGTGCATTGTGGGATTTTTGATGGACAGGATCATGTGATCGCAACACATTTCTTATCAGATGATTAGCGGTCGACCAGGAAACTTAAACAACAAAAGCAGTGACGCTCAACAGCAGATATAGTAGAAAAACTAAAAAGTTTCACACACTGATTGACATTTAAAGCGACCAATCACAGTTCTTGCATGCCATTTGGGGCGGGTTCTGAAAAAGGTGAAAGGTTTTGTTTGTATTTGAGTTTATTGCCATATTAGATTCAAAGGCTACTGCATGGCAGATACGAATCATAATACAACATTTGATCAAATTCAGCTCATTAAAACTCTATAAATGTTTTCCTGGGTCCATCTTACAAAACAAAGCTTTCAAAGTTTGTCCTGATACAGAGTTGCGGTGGAAGTAACGACAGACACTTTCTTACGCACTGACATCCAAGTGTAACGAAACAGAGATGAAAAAAAAAGGAAAGGATTTAAAATGTCCAGGTCAAAACAAAAAAAAGTTCACAAATGCATATAAATTCTCCTTTCATTAAGAGACTAATAAAACTTAACGTGATGCATAATTGTCCGTCATACATAAATGAAACCGGTCCGCTTTCAGCACTCAAAAAATCATGCTATAGTATATTATTAACTATTTGCATGCATTTAAATAATTTTAAAACGCATGGATTTTTTGATAATATATATATGCCTGCTTAATGTGCATTTAAAATGCATTCAGTTTATAAGTATTATTACAGAAGCATTTCATTTATGCATGCATGAAGTTTATTAGTATTATTACAGATGCATTTAATTTATGCATGCATGAAGTTTATTAGTTTGTGTTAAAACTACGGATGGAAATTGCATGCATCTTAAATTTAGGCCTAAATATGTGAGATAAATCGCACAAATCGCTCTCCGTCAGCGGTGCGGTTATCTAAACCGGGAGCTGAGCGAAAGTGAAAGAATGACACGACAGAAGAGAGGGATTAGTGTTCGGGTTTCCACACGGGAAAAACAAATCCCTGGTCTCTCCTGCGGGATCTCAGACGGGCCGAGCAGCAGTTCAGTTACTGTAATGACTGAACGGAGAAGGGGAAGGAAAAAAAACGAGCCCGGGACAATGTCATCCATTGAGAGCAGATGGAGTGGCTCTCGCTGCACAAACCTGCATTGATGAGCGAGTCGCCCCTCGAGCTTTACATAAGAGCCGACACTCGAACCTGCGACAGACCTGACCCACAAACACACACACACACACACACACACAACAACCCCTCCTCTTCACAAACGCGTCATGCGCATCTGTCAGTCATTAGGGGTTTCACAGCCGAATGCAGATCTTAACGCACGTGGAAAAGTTAGGATAAAACTCCTTCAAACTATCATTAGAGGGTTTTTCCCAGAATCCTTCTAAGGACATCCAGGAGACTCTTGACATGTACGCTGCTTATATAAATGGAGACTGAAGTTGATTTGTGTCTGATTATGGAGTTATTGTCTACATGTATTTATGGAGTGAAGAGACTGCCCTCTACAGGACACTCAGAGACGACACAGTATTAAACACACGAGCGGAGCGAAGAGTTCGGACACGTCATTAAATCCACATGTAAGAATAATAGTGAAGCCATGCAAAGTCTGGGAATGATGTAGGGATATAAAAATGAAAACTCATTAACCAAAATTCATGATATGTGATATTAAACACCATTGGAGGAGGAATATGTGTGAGAAGCACTTTATGATGCAGGTTTACTGCTTCAATTAAATACAATACAATAAAATTATAAATTTAGTGCATATATTTATAGTAAGATAAAGTTAAAAATAAAACCATAATAAATAAATGGAAAAATAAATAAATAAACTAAAACCATAACAGATAAATTAAACTAAATAAAAAATAAAACACAATTTAGAACATACATTTAGAAGACTTTTATTTTATTTATTTTATCTAAAATAAAAAAATCCCAAAAAAATAAAACAAAAATAAAATATTATAACATCTAAAATAACCCATGAAATCAAATATTTGGTTTTATTTTATTTTAAATAATATAATTAAAACTAATAAATAAATAAAATATGATGAATAAATAAAAATTAAATAATATGATGTCATGAACCTCACAACCTCCTGCGGTCACAGTATCGAGCCGGTACCCTGTACACACTGAACCAGCAAATCAGATCTGTTTTTCAAGAAAGCTCCTGCTGTTTTTGGGTGGAGACTGAGACAAGACAGAAGAATCTCTGACCCCTCACCTGTCTGTCTGTCTGACCCCTCACCTGTCTGTCTGTCTGACTCCTCACCTGTCTGTCTGTCTGACCCCTCACCTGTCTGTCTGTCTGACTCCTCACCCGTCTGTCTGTCTGACCCCTCACCTGTCTGTCTGTCTGTCTGACCCCTCACCTGTCTGTCTGTCTGACCCCTCACCTGTCTGTCTGTCTGACCCCTCACCCGCCTGGCTGTCTGACCCCTCACCCGTCTGTCTGTCTGACCCCTCACCCGTCTGTCTGTCTGACCCCTCACCCGTCTGTCTGTCTGACCCCTCACCCGTCTGTCTGTCTGACCCCTCACCCGTCTGTCTGTCTGACCCCTCACCCGTCTGTCTGTCTGACCCCTCACCCGTCTGACCCCTCACCCGTCTGTCTGTCTGACCCCTCACCCGTCTGTCTGTCTGACCCCTCACCCGTCTGTCTGTCTGATCCCTCACCCGTCTGTCTATCTGACCCCTCACCTGTCTGTCTGTCTGACCCCTCACCCGTCTGTCTGTCTGACCCCTCACCTGTCTGTCTGTCTGACCCCTCACCTGTCTGTCTGACCCCTCACCTGTCTGTCTGTCTGACCCCTCACCTGTCTGTCTGTCTGACCCCTCACCTGTCTGTCTGTCTGACCCCTCACCTGTCTGTCTGTCTGACCCCTCACCTGTCTGTCTGTCTGTCTGTCTGACCCCTCACATGTCTGATATGAACCCTCCCCTGTCTGATATGAACCCTCACCTGTCTGTCTGTCTGACCCCTCACCTGTCTATCTGTCTGACCCCTCACATGTCTGATATGAACCCTCCCCTGTCTGATATGAACCCTCACCTGTCTGTCTGTCTGTCTGTCTGTCTGACCCCTCACCTGTCTGTCTGTCTGTCTGTCTGTCTGACCCCTCACCTGTCTGTCTGTCTGACCCCTCACATGTCTGATATGAACCCTCCCGTCTGATATGAACCCTCACCTGTCTGTCTGTCTGTCTGTCTGACCCCTCACCTGTCTGTCTGTCTGACCCCTCACCTGTCTGTCTGTCTGACCCCTCACCTGTCTGTCTGTCTGTCTGTCTGACCCCTCACCTGTCTGTCTGTCTGACCCCTCACATGTCTGATATGAACCCTCCCCTGTCTGATATGAACCCTCACCTGTCTGTAGGTGCAGATGATGATATGAACCTCTCACCTGTCTGTAGGTGCAGATGATGATATGAACCCTCACCTGTCTGTCTGACCCCTCACCTGTCTGTCTGTCTGACCCCTCACATGTCTGATATGAACCCTCCCCTGTCTGTCTGTCTGTCTGTCTGACCCCTCACCTGTCTGTCTGTCTGTCTGTCTGACCCCTCACCTGTCTGTCTGTCTGACCCCTCCCCTGTCTGATATGAACCCTCAACTGTCTGTCTGTCTGTCTGTCTGCCCCCTCACCTGTCTGTCTGTCTGACCCCTCACATGTCTGATATGAACCCTCCCCTGTCTGATATGAACCCTCACCTGTCTGTCTGTCTGTCTGTCTGACCCCTCACCTGTCTGTCTGTCTGACCCCTCACATGTCTGATATGAACCCTCCCCTGTCTGATATGAACCCTCCCCTGTCTGTCTGTCTGTCTGTCTGTCTGTCTGACCCCTCACCTGTCTGTCTGTCTGTCTGTCTGACCCCTCACCTGTCTGTCTGTCTGACCCCTCCCCTGTCTGATATGAACCCTCAACTGTCTGTCTGTCTGTCTGTCTGCCCCCTCACCTGTCTGTCTGTCTGACCCCTCACATGTCTGATATGAACCCTCCCCTGTCTGATATGAACCCTCACCTGTCTGTCTGTCTGTCTGTCTGACCCCTCACATGTCTGATATGAACCCTCCCCTGTCTGATATGAACCCTCACCTGTCTGTAGGTGCAGATGATGATATGAACCCTCACCTGTCTGTAGGTGCAGATGATATGAACCCTCCCCTGTCTGATATGAACCCTCACCTGTCTGTAGGTGCAGATGATGATCTCTCGCAGGTGATAGTGCAGTGGCGTCATCGTCTCGCTGACCGAGTCCAAGGCCATGTCCACCTCACGCTTCATCCGGTGACCGTCAGGGAGCAGACGCACCAGCTTCATGACCACCTAAACACACACACAATTATTATTATTATAAAACAGTTATTACTATAAGAACATTTTAAGTATATTATTATTGTTTTTAAAATGATTAAAAATAATAAATATATATATACACAATTTTTCACCTCAAACTCGCCCTTTGTGTATTTGGCATCAGGAACGCTTACGATTTCATCCTCGCAGAACTCTGGAAAACCCTGTCAAACAAACAAAAACATTTATAAATATACTTTATTATTACTATTTACTACAGTACTGACTGAGTGGATCTGGTAATCCGAGCTGTAGTGAGTGAGTGGAGGCGGGGCTAATTTGCATATTCATGGTTTCGCGTATGCTAAATGAGGCAAGGGTGTAGAGTTACATTCAAGATGTTTTAAGGCATGAAGAAATTATTTTCACAGGAAAAAACTTTTAAATATGTAATTTTGTGATGAAAAAAATCAAAAAAGATTAGTTTTAAGTAACTCGACACCCAAGCCTAATTTAGAATACGCAGTTTTATGAATATGCAAATGAGCCCCGTCTCCACTGACTCACTCAGAGATCCACTGGTTGACGAGCACACGTTGATCTGATTGGTTACAAGGAAGTTTATAACGAGAAAATACTCAGCAATCGTCGCCGTATGAATTTACACATGGTTTGTCTTAAAGCATATTAAAAACACCACATAGACACATAAACAACATTAAAAGCTGGATTTTCACCACAGGGAGACTTTAAGGAATTATAAACATTTACAAAGCTACATTGAAACCATGTTTATAGTGAAAAGTGCTTGTTAATTTTTGACACTTAATTTCCAGGTGTAAAAAAAAAAAAAGAAGAAAATTCTCAATTTCAATGAAATCTCATACTTTTGGATCTCAGTGTATAAACTGTATTTCCCACAGTGTGTTTCAGTGTGTGAGGCAGACGTACGTTGAAGTGCCAGAGCGTGAGAGCAGCGATGACCATAGCCGTGGTCGTTCGTCCTTTACCGTTCGAGCAGTTAAAGACGAACGCAGAGAACGAGTCTTCAGCGAGACGAGCCTTCATCGCCTCCAGCAGCCCGTCGAAGCCCTGCACACACACACACACACATCAATGTGACCAAACGAAAGAGACCAAGACATTCAGAAAATGCACAAAAGAAAGATAACAAAACTGTCAGGATGAACAGCAGTTTTCATTGCAAGTATTCATGCAGAAGTCTATTACAGCATTATTTCACCCATAAATTACAATTCTACCGTAATTTTCTCACCATCATGACTTTATTTCTTCTGTAGAACAAAAAAGGAAAAATCTGGAAGACTTTTTCATGTGCTATTCGCATTTGACATTAGGAATTAAACCTGGCATTCATTTTGCATCTTATTTATTATTATTTTTATATTTTAATCATTAATCATATTTTATATCATATTAATCATATAACATCAGTGTATGACTTTAATATGTCATATCTAATTCAAGACACGCTTTTTTTGTCCCTTTTGTTTGACAGTCTTTCAGGTTTCTTTAAAATGTTTCTCTGTTCCACAAAAAAAAAAAAAATTAAAATGAAATAAAACAATAAAATGAAATAAAAGAAAATTAAAGGAAAGAAAAAAGAATTTAATCAAATAAAAAATATATATTAAATAATATAAAACAAAACATTAAAATAAAATGAAATAAATATTAAATAAAACTGTTATTACATTTTTTTTTTATTAAAAATAAAAATAAATTAAAAAAACATTAAAACAAAATAAAAATAAATAACAACATTAGGGCGAGTTAAAGACATTTCTGGGTGAAATATTGGGGTAAATCTGAGATTACAGTGACTCTGATGAACACTAGAGGGAGCCGAAGCTCTTTTCTGTCGCCTCATCAGCCGTTATTACTGCATCTGAAGGGAAAGATGATCTTTAATCACCTCTTCAGTAGGAGCAGAGCATTCTGGGAGAGGAATCCGCCTGTACTCCAGTCCCTGCTGGGAACTCTTGTGATGGTTGAAGATCTCCTGTACCGTCAAACAGCTCTTGAACATCTTCATCTGCTTCTCCTGTTCCAGAGTCACTTCAAGCCATTTCTGACTTCCCAAAAGCTCCTCTTTCAGAGCCGTTTCCAATCTCTGCATCACACACACACACACACACACACACTTTTATTATAATTATCATCAAATATAATTTTTTTATTTGTAATTTACAACAGAAATATATTTTCTGTCTTCATTATATAATTGGAGTTAAAACATAATTATCATTATTACAACAATGAAAAATACTGTATATATATATATATATACTTTTTCTGTTTACTTGCATGACATGTGACCATTAACAGACGACAGAGAACCGTCAAACATGCACATGTGACGTTATTGAAATACTAACTTAAAATCTCAGGGAATATTTTATGTCTAATGTGTCCGGGTAAAAAAATCCCAGATCTAAAGAGATAAAAGTTATCTAGAAAGTTGTTTTATCATCCGGCAGGTGAAAATCCCTCAACACTGAAATTGTTTGATAATGCACATCCTAAAGTCTGAAGTTGCTTATTGCTTTAAATTCAATTCATATTTTTTTTGTATAACGCGTTTCACAATACACATCGTTTCAAAGCAGCTTTACAGAAAATGCATAAGTCCATATTACAATTTAGAGTGATCTGTTATCAGAGGAAACTGTTTAATTAATACATTTTTAGCTAACTGTGATTTTGTACATTTCTGAAATGCATAACTTAGACCATGTAATAATTTAAGGCAGAAACAATGAGCTCATTGAAGTAATGAATACTTGTTTGTTAACAAATGATTATGACGTATAAAGACGAAGCATAAATCTGACCTGGATCTCGTGTGTGTGTGAGGAAGGCACGCGTATGTGCTGGTCCACACGCGTGGGCTCTCTCGGACAGAAGATCTGCCCGTTCGCCTCCACAACCAGTTCATCCTGCAAGTTCACCCATAAAACACTGCTGTGTTTCCTCTTCTCGTCCGTCAGATACGCCAGGACGGCTGCCGTCGCCTGCCGGGAACGACAGAAGAACAGAGAGAGATGCCGTGGATCAACACAGTCCTTACAGAGATTTTTGTGTGATTGTTGCGGGCAAAAATCCTTGATTATGCGGCACGTTTTCTTAAAAAAATGGGACATTTAAGCAATTTTATGCGATGAAATTGCGGTAACTTGCAAAAACTGCGGATTGATGAAATAGAGAACAGAAGTGATTCCCAACACCTGTTCCCACGAGGACACTGCCTTACTGTACAGAGCCGTTTCTTATTCCTCCCTATGATCAGTAAGAACTACATCACAGAAAGTGCTGGAATATTTCAGTTCTCATCTTGTTTTATTTAATAAACACACGGCTCAAACTTACAAAACATTGATGAGTCAAACAAGTTCTGTAGCTTTACAAAAGGAATATGCTACAACTTCTGTAAAAATGAATAAATAAAATATAAAAAACATAAAATGTGTGCTTCCAGTTTTACAGTTCTGTTCAAATAAGTGCTTCCAGTCCACAAAGCACAATCTCTTACTGTACCGTAAACATGTGACACGCCGGGAAACTGCTTTACGCTTATTTTTGTTGGTAAATGAGATGATGTGCTTCATCGCGGGGTTTCCAGCTTTTCGATGATGATCACGTCGTGTAATTACGTCACTTCATAACGTTCCCATGGCGACGGGAGCGGCGGCTCGTGTGTGAAGGAAACACAACACTTCTCAACTCTGTCCTAAGATATGTGACTTTTTTGCAACGAAAATGCGGGATTATGAAATCATGCACGCCCCGCATATTCGCGGAAATCAGCAATTTGTGCTGCAAAATATGCAGACTTTATAATGCTGATTATGCATTAAATCATGCGATCGCATAATCGTGTTTTTCTGGAGGGACTGTGAAGCGTTGACGAAACCCTCTCAGAGCGGAGAGAGTCACTCACCTCAGACGTCGGCTGAGCCATGCCGTAGATCGGCATCTTGGGAACTCGTCTGAAATTAGCCACTTTCATCTCTTTAATGGTGCTCAGAACATCAGGTGCTAAATATTCATCCGCAACCTAGAAATAAAACACATCAGAAATAATGCATCATCTGTTCATTTGGTCGAGGTTTACAGAGAAAAGTTGTCATTTTAGGATGATGTTTGCAAGTGAAAGGGAACCAATTATTAAGTAAGTTAAATCTTTGCACAAATAATAATACAGTCACATTTATTTATATAGAGCTTTGTACTATACTGATTGAAATAAAATAGGAAAATTACAGTTAATGTAAAATGTATTAATTAGGAAACTAACTCAGCTTTTTTTTTTTTTATTGATATTTTTTCTCATTAACATTGACATTTATCAAGCACAACCATTCAACCCTGTTACCAAAGTAATCTAAAGAAAAATTATTAAAGTTTAATAAGGATTTTATGCAGTATTCACAAACATGTCAAACAGTAGGAACAATTATAAACCTCATAAAATAAAGTTTTACTTTTAATATTTTTTAAATTGTACTGTTCTGTTCAGTTGAAACTTTGTATCGTTGTATATGTAACATTTAAAATTTGGAATTTAACAGCAGAGCAACATTCCATTTTCTCTTGAGTTAAATCTTCTAATCAAATGAGGAATTAGCTTAAATGTTTTCATGAAAATTAGTGTCTTTAATATTTTTAGAATATAGTGTCAATTTAATGCAAGAAAATTCTGAAGCGCGAAACATTTCTGCAACATTTTCTGAAAGTAAAGCATCTCCAGACGCTTAGTTTCAAAAGAAACATTAATTTGATCGGATTTGTTTGATTGAAATTGAATGGCATGCCAGCTGCAGAAGAAAAACAGGTTAAAACATAGCAAAACATAAAATATACAGTACTGTGCAAAAGTTTTAGATCAGTAAGATTTTTTAAGTTTTTAAATGAAGTCTCTTCTGCTCACCAAGGCTGCAATTATTTGATAAAAAAAAAAAAAAAAAACAGTAATATTGTGAAATATTATTACAATTTAAAACAGCGGTTTTCTATGTGAATATATAGTGAAGTGTAATTTATTCCTGTGATCAAAGCTGAATTTATCATCATCATTACTCCAGTCTTCAGTGTCACATGATCCTTCAGAAATCATTCTAGCATCATAGCATCATGAAATAAAAATGTAAAAAACTGTTTTCAACACTGATAATAATCATAAATGTTTCTTGAGCATCAAATCATCATATTAGAATGATTTTTGAAGGATCATGTGACACTGAAGACTGGAGTAATGATGATGATAAATTCAGCTTTGATCACAGGAATAAATTACACTTTACTGTATATTCACATAGAAAACCGCTGTTTTAAATTGTAATAATATTTCACAATATTACTGTTTTGTTTGTATTTTTTAGCAAATAATTGCAGCCTTGGTGAGCAGAAGAGACTTCTTTTAAAAACTTTAAAAAATCTTACCTGCCTAAAACTTTTGCACAGTACTGTATATATATATATTTTTTTACATTTTTAAAAGCATCTTTGATTTAAAAAAAAAAAAATAATAAAAAAAAACGAAACCTAAATCTACTTGGTATGTTTCAAGGTCTGTTTTGAATCGTGTTTGTGAAAAGCATCATGTCAGACGTTTGACCATGTAGATCGAGTTCCTCAATTCAGAGCTAAATCTCGGGTCCAAGGCCACGGCTCAGAAAGCAGGAGCCAGACAGAGTCACGATGTTACAGTTCGTCTGTTGACAAGTCACACTTTCCTTGGTCACTGTTGCGAAGCGAGAAGGTCATTTCCATGCAGAGCAAACGCACATTAATCTCAACAGAGAAACACTATCAAACAGAACAAAGGACAGAGAAAACACAGAATCTCCAGATGGCAACTTTCTGAAGTATTAGCCTTTTAAAGGAGAACGTCTCCCAAGAGACTCTATACAATATAATGAGGACCGTAAACAAAGCAATACACACTTATATGTGTGAGGAAGTGGTTATTCAGTCATAATTATTCACGAACTATGACTAATGTTTGCATGCACAACAAATACGGTCTATATTTGGGTTGCAGCCATGTAATGAACATTATGTTTATATGCATACAGGGATCAAAATATGATGCTGCAATACAGTATGTTCAGTAATTAGATTAATTACTGCCTAATTTAATTAGGAATAACATTTAACAGCTTCAAAAATGCCTGAAAACAAAAGGCATAAAATGGAAAGGAACAGGCAATATTAATAATAGTCGATTCTTTACATAAATCTATTAAATTAAATCTGCCTCGTCACTCCAGAAACGCATTGATGTTTCTTTAATTTCCTAACGTTGAACATTGAGTGCATTCTGTATACGTTGAGAAAAGCAGTGGTTTAATAACAAATGAAACAAATTTCAGAAGGTTTTTCCTCACCAGAATTCGAGCTCCTTTAGTGACCAGGTCAGCCGGAGCTCTGAGCTCTGATTGGTTCATGCAGGAGAGGAGGCGGTACATCCAGGCGTTCGAGCACAACCATTGGCTGAAACTACACGCGAACGCCAGCGGATACTACAACAGAGAGGAGAAACATAATAAACATGACTGACCAATGAATAATGCCTCTTAAAGGATTAGTTCACTTTAGTTAGTTCAACGTAATTGCGTATTACGTGAGTCACGAACGCGCATCACAGAACAGAGCAAGGCGAGCATTTGTGCTTATAAAACTTAAACTGTTTTATGTATTTGTGAAATGCGGATGGTTTGTCTAGATAAGACCCTTATTCATCGTCTGGTGTCGTTTAAAGCCCTTTGAAGCTGCACTGAAACTGTCATTTGGACCTTGAACCGTTTGGGTCCTGTTGAAGTCCATTATATGGAGAAAAATCCTGGAATGTTTTCATCAAAAACCTTCATTTCTTTTCGACTGAAGAAAGAAAGACATGGACATCTTGGATGACATGGGGGGAGGAAATTATCAGCAAAAGCTTTTTTTTAAAGTGAACTACTCATTTGGAAACACACTATACCTGTTCATGTAAGTAAGCGTTGAAGACGATCAGGTAGAAATATCGCTCTAGACTCTGTAGAGTTCGATGGAGGAAGTAGTCTTTAGTGCTGCTTCCCTAAAAACACACAGACACACTTTATTTGCAATCTGTTCAGCTGTAGGCCGTAAATCTGCTTTGTGTTTCCAGCTGGTTACGCACACAAGTGATCTTTACACACAACTAGCTGGAGGAAGCTGAATATCTAAGCTCAGTACAACAGATTTCAGTTTGTCCAGAGAAGAATCCCTAGAAACGGACAGAATCGGCTCAGTTGAGACGCTACAGGATAAAGAGTCTTTGTTAAGAAGCCTTAAACGTGTCACACACACACACACTAATGAAGCCTGACAAGAGTAATGAACTACTGCCAGATTCAGAGTCTTATTGTTTTCCAATAAAACATTTCATTGCACTCTGAAGCGTATTTCACATTTAAAAAAAAGATGCATTTACATTAGTTTGAAATAAATAATTCATAATAATTAATGTTATTGAAAGAAGTCGCTTCTGCTCACCAAGGCTGCATTTGTTTGATAAAAAAATCTGTAAAAATGTGAAAGTCACAATTTAAAATGGCTGTTTTATATGAGAGTATATTGTAAGATGTATATTTATTCCTGAGATCAAAGCTGTATTTTCAGCATCATTACTCCAGTCTTCAGTGTCACATGATCCTTCAGAAATCAGGATAATATGATTTTATTTGTGTTTTCATGTTCTCATTTTGACTTGTGTTTTGTCAAAAAAGGAAAATATCATACAATAATATTCTGCTCAATAAACAGTTCCATTTATTGCCAAATGTTAAAAACAGTTGTGCTGCATCATATATTTGTGGAAACTGTAATAATTTTTCTTAATTATTACAAACTTTTGACAGGCAGCTAAAGACACAGCACCAAAAAAAAAAGCGTATTTAATTCTAGAGAAAGTGGACCATGGAAAAGATTTACTATGATGGCACACAGATTCTCACCTGGATCTGATAGTCCTCACCGATTCCCTCCAGCTTGTGTTTGTTCTCATAAATGGCCTCTCGAATGTCGTGCATCTCCGAGCACAGGTCTATGGCGCGGTTCACCTGAAACACAGCAAGACTCGCTCATATATACCGTCACACTTTAGTTTAGGGTCCAATTATCACTATTAACTAGTGGTTTATTATCATGCATATCACTAAGATATTAGCTGTGTATTAGTACTTATAAAGGAGCATTGCTGCCGTGCCATGTGTGAGCCGGCGCAATGATATTACGCAGCGCCTGAAAATAGTCCCAGCTATATAACTTCCAACGTGACCGGCACTACGTTTCAGGCGCTGCGTAATATCCCTGCGCCGGCTCACACACGGTACTGCAGCAGTTCCTTGATTATTACGCAGGAATGAGAGTATAGTTCCTAGACACATCGGCCTAGAATATCACAACTTTTAATTTTCCGTCGGTCTTAGTTCACGATGTAACTACAGAAGAGTCGAGTTTTAAATAGGACAAATATCGAAACTCTTTGGTCATTTTTTTGAGAGAGATGCTAACGGTCTAATCAGATTCAATGATCTATGCTAAGCTATGCTAAAAGTGCTACCGCCACCAGACCCGGAGATCGGCTGAATGGATTCAAAAACAGTCAAACTGTTTAACTCTAGGAGGACTTGGAAAATGAGCCTATTTCCAAAAAAAGTGAAGTGTTCCTTTAAATCACCCAATATCTAAACTTAACTACCTTACTAACTATTAATAAGCAGTAATTAGGAGTTTATTGAAGCAAAAGTCGTAGTTAATAGTGGGAATTGGACCCTAATCTAAAGTGTGACCATATCATGGTGGTATTTGTGTCTTAATGAATGTTAGATTGAACACGAGAACAAACACAAACCTCTTCCATGACCTCTTGACCTTTAGGCAGTTTACTGATGAGGGTCTGAATGACCTGAAACTGCATTTTGGGTTTGTTCGTCACATCCTCTTCAGATCTATGAACATGTGGCATCTTTGACATGAGACATTTCGGCAGCAAACACACATCTTTACTAAACATTCATGCAAAAGAATACTCATAAATGCACTCTCATTGAAAATATGGGGTTAGAAAGACAATTATTTTAATAGTAAATGATACTTTTATTCAGAAAGGACGCATTAAATTGATCAAAAGTGACTTTTAAGACAATTATTATGTTATAAAAGATTCTTTTTTTTTTTTTAAAGCTGTTTTTTTTTTACTTTCTATTCATCAAAGAATCTTGAAAAAATAAAAGGTGTCAGTTTCCACAAAAATATGAACTGTTTTTACATTGATAATAATCATCATATTATCCTGATTTCTGAAGGATCATGTGACACTGAAGACTGGAGTAATGATGCTGAACATTCAGCTTTGGTCACAGGAATAAATTACTTTAATTAAATTTTAAACTTAATTAAATTTAATAATCAACAATAATATTGCCCTGCCTGACACCATAATATGAGAACTGAACGGGACGATAACATCATGGTTTTCTCCAGAGCGGCGCTATATATATATATATATATATAAAAATACAAATGAACTAAATTAATAACTTTAACAAAAATGAAACATCACTTAACTTACTTAAGCTGGATTATGATGCTATTTTCTTCTGGAAAAACTTTGTTGCATTATTTTTAGGGCCGGGACTCGATAAAAAAAAATTAATCAAATTAATTAGAGGCTTTGTAATTAATTAATCGAAATTAATCGCATTTTAATTGCATAAATATTTGACCTGAGAACAGTGAGAAGTAATTTTTTTCACATGGATTTTTAGTATACCATTGAATAATGACTGAATACATAAGCTTAAGCAACAAAATATTGTTTGTTTTTGTTCAACCAAGTCCAGCAGACCAGTGCAATTTTTGCCATTAAGTGTAGCAATAGCATATTTAGAAATATAGTACATTTCAGAAATTCAGGTAGCCTATAGGTAGGTAGACCTTCTAAACTATGTTTTTTTAAGTAAAACACAATACTTTCAAGTACATTCAGAACATTGGAAACCCTGACTATCAGAAAACATCTCTCTGTTGCTTCAGAGGCCAACTCTCAATGACCTTGGCCAAAACAATAAAGAGTTCAACATAAAGTCCCAGTTGCACCAACAACATAACACAAAAAATTTGTGTTTTATAAAAAAATATATTCCCGTCCACGGGGCCAACCAAAGCGGTCTCGTCAGCTTCTTCGTTCATGTTAACTGTAGTTTGTTGTTGTCTGAAGTCATGAACGCTAGTTGGTTCATGACTTGAAACTCATCCAGTGAGAAACGTTCCACGGTGCAAAAATAAGTGTGATTAAAATGCGTAAAAAATGTTTAACGCGTTATTCTTGGTGTAATTATTTAAACTGAATTAACGCGTTAAAGTCCCGGCCCTAATTATTTTCCTGTTATCACTGTAAAGCTGCTTTAAAACATTCTGTATTGTAAAAAGCGCTATATAAATAAAGGTGACTTTACTAATATATATATATATATATATATATATGTCTTTTTGACTTTGCCCTTTCTGTATACTTTTTTTTATTATTTTTTTTAGAATTTTTTTTTTTATACTGCTTTATTTGATCCCATTGCACTACATTTTTATCTTTGTATTACATTTAACCAAAAAAGTCCTTCTAGGGACAAATGTTGTAAATTAGCTATAGCTAGACACATTATGATACATGCATCAGATTACGGTCAAAGTTCATCTACACTCTCAGAAGAAAAGGTTCTATATAGAACCTTAAAAGGTTCTATAGGCGCTACATATTTGGAACCTCTAAAAGGTTCCGTACAGAACCCTTTTTAAGGGTTCAATAAAAAGAACCCTTTAGGGTTCTTTGTAACCAGGAAAAAGGTTCTATATGGAACCTTTTAGGGGTTCATTCATTATCATTTGTTTTGTCCTTTCCAAATTAAATATTTCATATTATTGACAAACATCAAGACCCTAAAATGTATTTATGAATGCAAAATTCAAGATATGGGGGTTAGAAAATGTATATATTTATATAATTTTATGTAGTTAATCGATATCACACGAAGAGTGCCATTTCAGCTGTTCTCCTCCAAAAATCAGCATGATTAAAATGTGATATTAAGTTACTACAACAGATTAATAAACAATAATTTAATTACAACTACAAAATGTTGCAGAGTAATGTAATATATGAATGAATAACAGCCTATAAAGAACCTCTGTGCCAAAAGGGTTCTTTCTTGTCATTATAGAACCTTTTTAGCATAAAAGGTTCTTTGGAGGTGAGTAAAGAACCCTATGGTTCTATATAGAACCCCAATGAACCCTTTTTTCTAAGAGTGTATGTTATTTGTATCGGTCCCTATCTAAATAAACTTAAATAAATAAAGTATCAGTATTATAGGAGTGTGTTGGGGGTCTTACGGTGTTGCTGGCTCCGGGGACGCCCGCGTCAGCCGCATCATCACCAGAGATCCCAGGATGAGTCCCAGATTGGTGCGGCCGACTCCCACCTGACAGCCGAACAGCAGCGCTGGAAGAGGCCGAGACGCATCACGACTCCAGGACAGAGACGGGTTCTCCTGGCAGGAGGAGATCGCAGCTCCTTAGTGCATTTATCAGGGACAGCAGAGCACAGTGCACTGAAAAGTGCATCGCAATAAAGGCAAGAATAAGCCTTTTTGCATCGGGCAAGAAGAGAGAAGGTCCAAGGGGAAAAAGTAGCTTGAGACCATTTTAATAAGAAAATAACGCTAGGATTGCAAAGTCGAAACGATGGAGATACTAAACTGAAATCAGATGATAAATTTAAATGTTTTTAGGATTTAAACCAATCAAACAACACTAGAGATGCCTGACCACCCACATACACTTACCAATTGTAGTCCAAATTACTGAAAACAAATTAAATATTGAAAACTGTAGTAACCATCTATTACGTCACATTTTAGGTAATATAAACGAACTTTTTTTTTTATTTTTTTTATTTTTAGTTTACTTTTGACATGTCACATGGGTTTGAATAGGATCATCTTGTAGCATATTGATATAAAATAAAAAAAATAAAAAAATGTAAGTTCATAAATTGATGAAAAGGTATGTTTTTTTTTTACTTAAGTAATAATTATTTATTATCAACAGATCAATAACAGATCAATCAAGTACAATTAAAATAAATATTTTTTGTATTTAATTTTCTTTTTTTTAAATTGCAAAACAAGAAAAGATTACATTTTATTTGTTTATGCTGCGTGGCCTCTCAATTTTCTGTGTAATTATATGCTTTATGAATAAGTTAAATGCTGTTTTAAAAGGGAAAATCTAAAAGATAAAAAAGGTGGAATCAATAAATCACGAATAAATTACTGCCGTTTTGTGGATATTAAGTAATTATGCAATCAATAAAAGTGTAACTGTAGTCTGATTAGGAGTATTTGAAGTGTAACAATATAATTACAAGTATATAATATGAACTTAAAATCTTCAAAATCAATATTTTATGTCAAAAGAGTTTGGGAATCATTAATTTAGCTTATTTAGCTGATATAAAACTTGAGGTTTTATTTATTTAGGTTTTAAACAAAAACTTAAATTTATGTAACCTTTAAAAGAGTTAATAATCTGTAATATTATTGATTTGACTGCTATTGGCTGAGAACAAAACTATCTATATTGATCAGAATAATGAGTCATTTTAGAGCTGAATTTCTCATATTTAAAGTTTGCATCATTGATTCTGTAATTTTCCTGTTTATGACTGTGAAGCTGCAACCATCAGTATTGTAAAAAGCGCTGTAGAAATAAAGCTGACTTGAACTTGTTTATGTCTATGCCGTCTACTATCCTTTGGAAATGCTATAAAATGTCTGTTTCTGTTTAGAAACATGTTAATTAAACCTGAATCTCCATTAATATGGAGTAACTATGGAGTTGGGATCTCTTCCAGGGATCGGGAGAACAAACAGCCTTGAAGCGAGTCAGGAAGTGGTCTAAAGCTTTTTATAAAACTGCTTCCTGTGAATCAATCTATTGGCAGGACTAAAATAACAGCTCGAGCCTTGAGGTTTGACGAGACGCTGTAAATAGCGAGCGTTCACGAGGATCAGGAGATGAACGGGTCCTCGCCGCCCACGAGCACAAATCCATCAAAACACACAAACCGCTCGTTTTAAAAGCATTTCTGGGAATATCACACTATACACAGGTGAAACTCGAAAAATTTGAATATCGTGCAAAAGTAATTCAAATTAAAAGGTGAAACTAATATATTTAGTATACATAACTATATACATATGCATGATTATACTATTCAGAGGGCCGACATTTCTGTATTTAAAATACTTTTTTTTATTGATTTCATGTAATATTCAAATGTTTTGAGATTTTGAATTTGGGGTTTTCATAAGTTGTAAGCCATAATCATCACAATTATAACTTTTGGACGATATTCTCATTTTTGTAGAAAATGTCATCTGTAAAGGGTGAAAAAGTTCTTCCTGTGCAAATTATTCTTCCTCTGCGGTCACGATTCTGCTTTCTTCCATGTCCATCTTTCTTTAGTGTGTAATGTTTCTGTTTGAGCATTTAAAGGTTTCAGGAGTTCTTCTCTATATCAGTGTCAGTGTTTCTGAACTCCTGAAACGCCTCCATTGTAGTCTTGAGTTTCTTCCGGGAACACGTCACAATATTCCTCATTATAATAATTCATACGCAGAATAAAGGGGCGGGGCCTGGTGAGTTAGTTAGTAGTGTGTTAAACTGGCGGTTATGGGAAGGGGCGGGACATTTCCCCAAACACACTCGACCAATCACAACACACTGCTCCAGCCAACCAATCAGAGCACAGTGTGCTTTTCAGAAGGAGGGGCTTCATAGAGACAGGAAGTAAACAGAGCGTTACTGACAGACTGGGAAGAGAGGAGCCGCAACAATGGAGAATATGAGGAAAATAATACTGTTCTGAAGCCCAAAAACAACATCAAGGAAATAATGGTAATTTAGCCTGTGGTTTCGTGTGGCCGTTTTACTTTGTAATCTTTCAACTCGACAAATCTGTGGCTTCAGCTTCTTCTTCTTAAACCAGAGAAACAGGAAACACACGAAGGAAGTGTCATTCATCAGGCACACGCACAGCATGCTCAAAACACACAAACCGAGTGCTAACCACACACACACACACCGCCGCAGATGCAGACCATGGTAAAACTCAACGTACTGGTGAAACTCGAAAAATTAGAATATCGTGCAAAAGTTCATGTATTTCAGTAATTCAAATTAAAAGGTGAAACTAATATATTTAGTGTATATAACTATATACATATGCATGATTATACTTTTCAGAGGGCCGACATTTCTGTATTTAAAATCTTTATTTTTTATTGATTTCATGTAATATTCTAATTTTCTGAGATTTTGAATTTGGGGTTTTCATAAGCTGTAAGCCATAATCATCACAATTATAACTTTTGCACGATATTCAAATTTTTCGAGTTTCACCTGTAAGCAGTCGGGGGGAAAAAAGGCTTATTTTTGTACTATTTGTGATTATGGGGTTGATAAACGGGCTTGTGCAGGGTTTTTTATATTTGTTTTACATGAACTTTTTGTTAGTATGGTCTGTTTTGAAAGAAAGGATACAGCAGTTTGATGTCGGTAAAGATGCTGGTCTCCAGCCGTTCTGATGATCTACAGACTCCAGAATATTCCATTAACTCATTTCCTTCCATCTAAACACATTATATATTACAGCTCGGCCGCACTAGAGCATCTGACGTGTTTAGATTCCACCGTCTCGGAAGATTTAATCACATCGGTGGCTGAATTGGCATGAACTGAACCCACCGCATCACAAGAAAACATTGATGCACGACAGACCCGTCACATGACATCGGCTGACCAATGCGCCGATTCAGAAGAGGAGCTCTCGATTAGGAAGCTCAGAGCTAAAGACGGCTCACAGAGAGAAGGCGTTTCAGGAGAATCTCTTGCCTGGAGAACATTCGTGAAAACTTGACTTTGCCATTAATATTAAGAAAATTAATAATATTATTAAATAATAATTGCTGAATAATAAAAATATGAAATACTAATAAGTATTATTATTATAATTGCCTGCTTTGATCATAATTATTTCAATTAATAATAATAATAATAGATTAATTAATTCATTATAATTAATCCTGAGATTTTCACAGCTTTAATAATAATTACTATCATTAATTAATATAATAACTAATCCTGAGATCAGAAAATATAAAAAATGTTTGCTATCTATTAGTAAATAGTATGTCACTGCTTTAATAATAATAATAATAATAATAATGAATTATGATTAAATTAATATTATTATTATTAAATAGTATAATTCACAGCTTTAATAAATATTATAATTAATATAATATACTTAATCCTGAGATCAGAATTTTTTTTTACTATTATTAAACTTTATAATTCACAGCTAGAATAATAATAATAATAAATAAATAAATAAAATATCATTTATAATTAATCCTGATATTAGAAAACATTTATATTTGTACTACTATTATTATTATTATTATTAATAATAATAAAATAGTACAAATCACTGCTTTAATAATAACTATAATTATAATTGAAGAAAACATTTACATTTTTATTATTAAACTTTATAACTCCCAGCTAAAACAATAATAATAAATTGAAGAGATAAGAAAACATAATAACTATTGTTATTAATTAGTATAATTGACAAATATCCGCTGCCCAATACACTGCTTTAGATGATATCTGTAGTATTGTAAAGGCCAGAGCTCAGTGTGGCTCACGCTGATGAATCTCTTACCCGGAGAACATTAACGAACGCATCAAACTCGTCCTCCAGCGGCGCTCCCTCCATCGGCAGAGGCAGGCGGTAATACCTGAACACACACACACACACACACACAACACACATCAACACCTGAACACACACATCAACTAAATCACCACATACTGCGGTTACATGTGAAGATGAGGATTAACCAGCACAAACCATGAAGCGTGTGTGTGTGTGTGTGTGTGTGCGTGTGTGTGTGTGTGTGTGTGTGTGTGTGTGTGTGTGTACCTGTACTAGGGCTGTCAATCTTCCTCTATAATACTATACGAATTCCATTCCTTATTTTATTTTACATATCAATACATTTCATTTATTACACAGTAATACGTTACACAGGCTTATGGATGGCCACTGCCACTATAGCATGTGGTTGTTGTTACCCGTTCTGTCCACTAGAGGCACATCTAACATTACAATAAACATGTTATCCGTGCAGAATACGGTTGAAGCGCTGCCAATGGTTTTTCGGCTAACACCACCAACAATTATGAAACTTATATCGTTCTTTTCAGTTCGACTAGACGGTTCCAACGAGCTCGCCGAATCCGTTGAGTTTTCGGCGAGATATTTGCGTTTTTCTGTTCACGGGCGCTGTGGGGGGCGCTTTTTACGTCATTAAACATTTACCATTTTTGACAGTATTGTCATGATGATACAGTGTGGATAATGTGCACAATTGTGCTACGATTCAAAAAACTTTATTGTTCATCAGACGAAACAAAAGCATTTCATTTTCACATGCATGTAAGCCAAGGCGGCGAGAAAGGCAAGATTGCATAAAAAAAAAAGATTTTTTTAATATTCAAATTATATTGGCCCTAACCTGTACGCAGGCGTGGTGAAGCGCGGCCTCTGGTACACCTCTTCGGTCACATGGATGTCTTCTTCACAGCAGATGCAGATCTTCTGCGGTTCTCCTTTAAAATGCTCGATGTCGTTGTAGACGTAGAACACGTTGTCGTTCAGTTTGGCGAAGTCATGAACCTAAAAGCAAAAAACACACAAAGCACGCAAAATTCTTAGAAACGTTATTATTCTATTCATGCCGGTTTAATACGTTTAATAAGAACATTTACACAATTTAAACGTTTAAAAAAATTTTTTTTTATTTTACAAAATGTCATGTTTTATGTTTTTTATGTCCAATAACAACAACAAAAAATGTGTTCTTGGATGTTAGCTTCACTACTTTGATTTTATTTTATGTCTGATTTTCCAATAAATATTCAATATAAATATTACCAAAAAATATTGTTGTCATTATTATTTTTCATCATCATCATCATTATTGCTGCTATTTTAATTTCTATTATTAATGATATTATAACGAACTGCTTTAATAATAAAAATACAAATTATATAATTATAATTTATACTGAGATCAGACTTTTATAAATATTTTTTACTATTCTTCAATAGTATAGTATAATTCAATAGCATAATTAACTGCTTTAATAATAATTATAATCAATATACTTATAATTAATCCTGAAATCAGAAAACATTTTACTATTATTTTCATTACTAAATAGTATAACTAGTATAACTGAAATAATAATCATCTTTAAAATTATCTCAGGACAGTTCAAAATGAATTTTCGTGTTCATTAGTTATTTTCATTGTTTTTATTTTCGAAGAATAAATAAGTAGACCCAGTCACGTCATTGACCCGTCATCATTTCTCAATCAGCAACAGAGACAAACGTTACGCAGTGCCTGAAAATAGTCCCAGCTATATAACTACCAACGTGACCGGCACTACGTTTCTGGCGCTGCGTAATATCCCTGCGCCGGAAAAGGTCACGCTTCTGTCCTGACGAAAATTTTCTTTTAGCCTTTTTAATATTAAAACACCCAGGATACGCACACGAAATGGGCATTTAAACGATAAACTGACACAAAGACATTTGAATATGTGTATATGGTCCTCCTTCCTCACATTCGTAAACACTGACTCGGTACTTCCGCCGACGCGTGACCTTTTCAACGTAATTCTGTATTACGTGAGTCACGAACGCGCATCACAGAACAGAGCAAGGCCAGCATTTGTGCTTATAAAACTTAAACTGTTTTATGTATTTGTGAAATGCGGATGGTTTGTCTAGATAAGACCCTTATTCATCGTCTGGTGTCGTTTAAAGCCCTTTGAAGCTGCACTGAAACTGTCATTTGGACCTTGAACCGTTTGGGTCCTGTTGAAGTCCATTATATGGAGAAAAATCCTGGAATGTTTTCATCAAAAACCTTCATTTCTTTTCCACTGAAGAAAGAAAGTCATGGACATCTTGGATGACATGGGGCGAGTAAATTATCAGCAAAAGTTTTTTTAAAAGTGAACTAATCGTTTAACTCAAGGGGAGTTGGAAAATGAGCCTATTTCCAAAAAAAAGTATAGTGTTCCTTTAAAGACTCCCTGACCTCTCTCCTGATGGTGAGCTCCAGGTCCTCGGAGGAAAGCTCTCGGCCCAGATCGTGCAGGTTCTCGTGGAGGTTCTCCTTCCTGCGAGGCGTGTAGGGGATGAAGTCGCTCTCCAAACGCAGGAACAGCACGGGCTCCTCACGCAAACACAAGAAAATCACCTCCTATTAAAGGGACAGATGCATGTAAATCTCCACCACATAAAAACCTTGCAAATGCAACTCTCGTCTATAGATGGCATGCATTAAAGAGGTGGTATAATGCCCCTTTTTACAAGATGTAAAATAAGTCTCTGAAGTCCCTAGAGTGTGTATGTGAAGTTTTAGTTTAAAATACCCAACAGATTATTTTATAGCATGCTGAAACTCCCTTTTTGAGGGTGAGCAAAAACATGTTTGGTGTGTGTCCCTTTAAATGCAAATGAGCTGCTGCTCCCGGCACAGAGGGCGGAGCTTCAAGAGTGTGTGTGTGTGTGTGTGTAAACCGGAGTCAGGCAAAGATGGAGAGACTCAAGAAGTGACATGTAGAAGCAACGGGACAGTTAGTTGATGAATTTATGCTGCTGATGTAGAGTCAACTATTTTCTAGTCATTGATTAGCATATTCTCCACCGAATAAAATCATTGTAAATGCATCTCTCGTCTATAGAGGTCATGCACTGACGTCACTTTCCCGCTGGACTGAGTGGCAGAAGAGCTTCTGAATGACTGGGTTTAATAGGAGAAAATGTGAACGATTATCAGTTTAAACTAAAAGTTGGATTAGATATAGTGTTCCTTACAACTGACCAAAGATCCAGTGATCCGTGGATATTGATATTCAGCAGGAATCATGTTTCCTGACATTAATATGAACCTGATTTTGACGCCGGGGAAACACAAAGCAAATTTGCCTGTGAACGCTTTATATAAATACAATATAGGTCTAAATCCATGAGATCACTTATACATACCAATGTTATATACATCATATCGTCCAGCCCTAAAACTAGTGTAGTTTTTGTCAGCGTTTATTTAAAAACATCCAATTATGCACAATATAAGATGGTAAATATTTAATTGGCGAGTTGTAAATACAATATAAAACAATACAAAATATTAGGTGTGATTTTACCCTTAAATTCAGTATATCGACACAAAATGATAACCGCAAATCCAGCTTTCTCTGTCTGGATCCAGTTGATTCTGTGAATTGCATTATTTCTCTGTATCTTTCAGGCAGTGTGTACAAATATACCTCAGATTTCTTGTCAAATCTAGTTGTTCAGTCAATCTCAAAGCTCTTCCCCGTTTTAGATGTGTGTGTGTTGTGTGTTTTTCGCGGCTGATAACCAATCCTGCCGCTCAGTGTTTTTGCCACTCAGTGTGTGTGTAACCGCAGACACTAGTTTGCGCAAACTATAACATTTAAACAACAGTTTAATTTAAAGTGTCAGTTTAATCAGCATTGCATTTATCTGAACAATCAAGCGAATCAACTGATTTAATCTCTAACAAATGACTTGACAAACACCTTATCAGCAGAATTATTTGCACATCGCTTTCACCTAATGGAGGGTCAACAGGGATCGGCAGGAGATACACACACACACACACACTGACCTGATGGCCTTGAGCCTGGAGCCTCTGCAGGACCCGTTTGAAGCCACCCAGGCTGGGTTGGCCCATGCCGTACAGTGGGAAAGCGCCTCTGCTCTGCCTGAAGTTCGGCGCCCCGTACGAGCCGGCGGTGCCGAGGACATCGGCTTTACTGAACACGTCCTGCACCATGAAGAACGAGCCCTGACAACAACATCACACGCTGGTTTGTGCTCAGAAAACACTTCTGTTCAAACGTTTAGATGATGCTTTCATTCCCAATATTCTGTTTTTTATATATTTATTAAAATGTTTTACACATGCATGTGTGTTTGGCACTTTATGTAAAAAAAACCCCACTATGCTACACTATGTAAAAAAAAAAAAACACTTGATGCTACACTTATGTAAAAAAAAACAGTTTATGCTACACTTTATGCAAAACAAAACAGTTTATGCTACCCTTATGCAAAAAAAAAAAACCTACTTGAGGCTACACTTTATGTAAAAAAACAAACAGTTTATGCTACACTTTATGCAAAAAAAAAACAGTTTGCAAAAAAAACAAAAACTTTATGCTACCCTTTATGTAAAAAACATTTTAAAACTGAAGATTTTACAAAGGTTGATTCAAAATATGAAGTGTAAATTGAAAATGAATTTAGCTAAAAGTAAACTGAAATGGAAAAAGTAAAACTAAATAGTAATATTAAAAAGACAAAAGCAGATAAAACTACAAAAAAAAATTTTTAATGAAAACTTTAAATGTCACTTAAAGCTGAAATGATATAAAATCTAAATATTAGACTAAAAAAAGAAATTTAAAATGTCACCTTGGTAAGTTGAAGTACTAGAATAAGTCAAAACTAAAACTATTAAAAACATGATTTTAGTTCAAATAAACCTGAAATAAAATAAAACAAAGATTAGATGAAAAAAAAAAAACTTAACTAACTGAAATAAGTTTTAGTAAATAAAACTAATAAATAAAAAAGAAATATTAAACTGAAATGAACTTTTTCAGTATTGTAAAAAAAAGTAATAATGACAAAAGCACATAAAATTACTAAAATTAAATGAAAACTGAAAATTTTAAGATAAAATTTGATTAAAAAATATTAATAAACTAATAAAAATAATAACTAACAGAAATAATAAAAACAATGAAATAAAGCTTTCATAAACACGTTTGACACAGATTTTTTTAGTTGGAAACTTTATAACATGACAAAAATGCAGCATGAACCCCAGCTTTAATAAACTGATCCACTAAATGACTAATTACTGCTTTATTGTGTAGAAAACGGGGCCGTTCGACTCAGGAAGAGGCTGACATCACGAGTGGGAAGCGGAACAAAGAAGAGTGTTTGAGGAGTTGTGTTCTGTTGATTTGCAGTGAAACTCATCATTGGCTCGTCAGCAAACAGAAACTAACGAGCAAACAAAGAGAAGGAGCGCATGTGTCCTTCAAAGCCTTCAGAGAAAGGTGCCAACGTCTTCTGAACACTAACGAGCGCAGTAATTAATGACTCTGCTTGCAGAGACACATCCAGGATCTTCATAAACCCGGGATTTTTCAAGGAAATTAACTGATGACAAAGAAGTAAAAAAAATACTGTGGCATTGTGAAGTAATTCATTATCAAAGCGTAATAATTACCATATTAATGCACGGTGGTATTAGGGGAGAGCGGGGCACAAACTAGTGCTTTTTGACTACTTTGGGTTCAGAGAATTATTTTTTTCCCCCATTAATTACACACGTCTAATACAATTATGTGGTTTGGTTTCATTAATACAGTGTATACTTTTTTCTTGATTTACCCTGAAAGATTGGATGTTAATGTGACAACATGCCCCGTAGGTGCAGTACATCGTAACATGACCACATGACATTTGATTTTATATCAAACAAATATACAGGACACGTTAAAATATTTTCTCAATGAAATACAATTATTAAGTTTTTCATATAAAATAATGACATTATTTAATAATTAAAAAAAATTTTTTGAGTTTGACAACAAAGACACTGCAAATCAAAGCTATACAGCATAGTTAATAATACAGTTCATAATTAATCATTATTCCTGCTCACCTTTACTGCATTTTATTGAGTTTTGCAAAATATGACAGTGTGTGTGAATTTAATACCATGGTACTTATCACGGTGCATTTTCAATACAAAATTTTATGAGAATTAGGCACATTTTCCAACCTGATTCTCTTCACTGTATAAAATAAAAATAATAAATAAAAGAATATATATATTTTTTAATAATTTTAACTGCATTTAATTTTTCAATTTATTAATTGAATTAAAAAATAAATCAGTGATAAAACAGCAAGTGTTGTTTTAGTATCACTGCGGTACTTTATACAGTTTTTATTAATAGTTTTAATTCATTTTATTTTTGCATTTACCATTTTCATTTTAATCTTTGATAAATTTGTAAAATTTTGTTGTGTGCTTTAGTAATTTTTGTTATTTTTTTAATATGCCTATATAGTTTTAGTTATTTAGTTATGTTTCCTCTGCAACTAGGTGAAAAATAATACACATATACATTTTTACTGTAAATATAAATGACAAAATTACATTTTATTAAATATACAAATTTAACTTTAAGTAACCATTTTTTTATGGCTTTATGTTTATAAAGTATAATGAACCTGATTACAGTGATGAGAACGTGAAGGGGAAATGCGGTTCATCGTCACGAAAATATTCAACTAAACTCCTCTAGTAAAACAAAATCTAAAATGATGCAAAATATATGCTTTTTAAATTTTATTTCTGAGATGCTTGCGATCTGTTTTCCAGAGACTGAGCCACAGCGTCCGGCTCACCTGGACCAGATGGTGCTCCGGCATGTTGTCCGAGATCCTTCCGACTTTATAGTTTGTACGAAGAACATGATCATCGTGGATCTGAAACTCCTGCCTGCAGTTATACCTATAAACACACACACACACAGAGACTCAGTCAGGGTGATTATACAGGCTCTGCGGGAGCTGGTAACGGAGCCGCGCCGCTGGACGTACGTGATGACCACAGGAGCCACTTTATTAGTGATGATGGATTTGCCCTTGTTGTTGTGGAGGTTGAAGGAGGCGCTGCTCGCCGACCGCCTGTCCGTCATCCCGTTGCCGTGGAAACTCTCATGCAGTGTGTGCTGGGGAGCAGCGCTGGCAGTCGTACCCATACTCCACTGGCAGCTGTCAATCACACACACACACACACACATGAACAGAGCAACAGAAAGACTAAACAAGACCACCCTTATGATAAAATACACTTTATTTTTTCCCTAATTTTTCCAAAATTGATTTCCGCTGCTTTTAAATTTGAATAATAAAAAGGCATGTCTAATCAATTGAATTCATAATGTAACAATTTATACAAATAAATTATATATTATAATTGTATTGTATAAATTATACAATTTATACAATACAATAATAAGTATTTATGAAATGTTTTATCTTTTCACTGAAATGTCTTTCATTTTTTCATGATTTATGATTTAACAAAATATGTATTTAAAATGTATTATCAATTATTAATGAAGGCATAAAACTAACAATTAATAAAAATAAAAAAAAACATTTTGGCACAACAGTTAAAAACAGAAGAACAACTAAGACACTCCTTAAAAATTAAGTTTTCATCATTTTATCATTATTTCTTGTAGAAGTGCATTCTGCTGTACAATATTAATACTTTATCTTTCTGTCATAATTTCTTCAAGTTAAAACTAACTTTTATTTTGACGGGTTGTCATGAAGAGTTTCTGTGTGCATAGTTTGTCAGTTTTATGAAGTGAAATTGTGAAACATTGACAGATGCTAGTCCATATGATAATAAAGGTGTATTGTGTAATATTTAGGAGGATCTGTTGACAGAAATGCAATATCATAAACATAACTATGTTTTCAGTGGTGTATAAAGACCTTACATAGTGAACCATTATGTTTTTATTAGCTTAGAATGAGGCATTTCTATCTACACACACCAGTTCCCCTTATAGTGACATGTTTCTACGGTGGCCCTGAACGGACAAATGTGTTTCGTCACTGTGTTGTTCTTGTGCAGAGATGCTGAAGTCAGCGAATAAAACACTGACACAATGATGAACAAGTAACAATATTCGCAATAACATATCATTTTACTGAATAATTAAGTAAACATAATTTCTTAATTTATCTTCGTAAAGAAGCCTTAACTGGCTACTCTCTGCTGTCTCCCAGACGACGACATAACTTCCTGTCGGACACCATAACTTCTGTTGGGTGCAGTTCACAACCTCACCACTAGATGCCACTAAAAAATACACACTGCACCTTTAAAAGTGTAGTAACCATAATTTTTTGGCAGATTTATTACCATTTGTATAACCACAGTTTTACTACAAATACCACGGTTAAACTATGGTTTGGTTTAGCAAAACCACGGTTAATTTCTGGTTACCGTGGTTTAGGCAAGTTTATTATATAGCACATTTCATACACTATGACAATACACAAAGGAATTAAAATAATCACAAAATAAATGGAAGGAAAATTAAAACGGTTAAAGAAATTTAAATATATACGATACAGTTATAAAATAAATTAAAAAAGTAAAAAGACTACATAGATAAACTTCTCATCTGGCAAAACACTGGTGTATTATTATTTGACACCATGTTTTTTGGGTTCTATTTGTAGTAAAACCATGGGTAGTTTCCAATGGGAAGAAACAGATCATGAAAGAAACTACTGGACATGATAACATGGTATTATTTCAAGTACCATGGTATCCCATATATACCACGGTAACTTAAAGCTTCATCCTGAGAGGATTCTTGTTCACCTCAAGAGAAAACAACCGTGTTTGTGTCCTCGATGAATTAGAGCGACGCAGGAGTTTAATCTGAATAATACGTGAGAACATCTGCGGCCTCTGGTGTGAATCAGCCCTGACCGTTCATTCCTCATTCCCTTCACACAAACTACATGTTTATTAAACACACACACACACTCACTCACTCACTCACTCACTCACTCACTCACTCACTCACTGTCTCACTGTCTCACTGTCTCACTGTCTCACTGTCTCACTCACTCACTGTCTCACTCACTCACTGTCTCACTCACTCACTGTCTCACTCACTCACTGTCTCACTCACTCACTGTCTCACTCACTCACTGTCTCACTCACTCACTGTCTCACTCACTCACTGTCTCACTCAATCACTGTCTCACTCAATCACTGTCTCACTCACTCACTGTCTCACTCACTCACTGTCTCACTCACTGTCTCACTCACTCACTGTCTCACTCACTCACTGTCTCACTCACTCACTGTCTCACTCACTCACTGTCTCACTCACTCACTGTCTCACTCAATCACTGTCTCACTCACTCACTGTCTCACTCACTCACTGTCTCACTCACTCACTCACTGTCTCACTCACTCACTGTCTCACTCACTCACTGTCTCACTCACTCACTGTCTCACTCACTCACTGTCTCACTCACTCACTGTCTCACTCACTCACTGTCTCACTCACTGTCTCACTCACTGTCTCACTCACTGTCTCACTCACTGTCTCACTCACTGTCTCACTCACTGTCTCACTCACTGTCTCACTCACTGTCTCACTCACTCACTCACTCACACTCACTCACACTCACTCACACTCTGTCTGTCTCTCACTCACTCTCACACACACAAACACACACTCACACTCACACTCACACTCACACACACTCACACACACACACACACTCACACACTCACACACACTCACACACTCACACACTCACTCTCGTCTGACAGAGGCAGAACATCCATGAAAACACTGCTTTATATCCAAAGCTCACAGCAACGTATGGGTATATGTATGAGTATATGGTCTAATGAATGCAGTGGTGAATAATCTCAGTCTGCACTGGCTTGTTTTTCATGCTCACCGGATGAAGCTCTTATGCAAGTGGGACAAACTTAAGGTGACATTCTCAGAGCATCTGCAGAAACCTGCCCTAGATGAGCTGAAAACCCACGCCAGACGATCACACACACACACACACACACACACACACACACACACACACACACACAGACACACACACAGACACACACACAGACACACACACAGACACACACAGACACACACAGACACACACAGACCCCGTCTGGCACGCTTCTGCTCAGCATTCGCACGCTTTATTTCCAGCTCTGATCGAGAAAGCAGGGGTTAAATGTCATCTGTGTTTTTGATTATTTTAGCAACTCTCCTCAGTATCTGGGTCACCATCACCTGGAATCAAACCAGCAAACATTATGTGCATCTCATTTCTGGTGCTTAAAACATTTAAAAAATAGCATGGGTTCATCATTTGAATGTGAAAGAAAAAAAAAAATGAAAAAAAATCATATATATATATATATATCAGTACGGGGTCAGTACGATTTTTTATGTTTTTAAAAGAAGTCTCTTCTGCTCACCAAGGCTGCAATTATTTGATAAAAAATGCAAAAAAACAGTAATATTGTGAAATATTATTACAATTTAAAACAGCGGTTTTCTATGTGAATATATAGTAAAGTGTAATTTATTCCTGTGATCAAAGCTGAATTTACAGCATCATTACTCCAGTCTTCAATGTCACATTTTTTTTATTATTATAATATGAAATTATTATAATATGATGCTCAAGAAACATTTATGATTATTATCCATGTTGAAAACAGTTTTTTACATTTTTATTTCAGGATTCTTTGATGAATAGAAAGTTCAAAAGAACAGCATTTATTTAAAATATAATCTTTTCTAACATTATAAATGTCTTTACTGTATAACTTTTGATCAATTTAACTCATCCTTGATGAATAAAAGTATTTTCTAATTTCTTTCCCCCAAAAATAAAAAATAAATTCTTACTGACCCCAAACTTTTGAATGGTAGTGATTAATGTTACAAAAGCTTTCCATTTCAGATCAATGCTGTTCTTTTGAACTTTCTATTCATCAAAGAATCCTGAAATAAAAAATGTAAAAAACTGTTTTCAACATGGATAATAATCATAAATGTTTCTTGAGCATCATATTATAATAATTTTAAAAATGTGACACTGAAGACTGGAGTAATGATGCTGTAAATTCAGCTTTGATCACACGAATAAATTACACTTTACTATATATTCACATAGAAAACCGCTGTTTTAAATTGTAACAATATTTCACAATATTACTGGGTTTTTTGCATTTTTTATCAAATAATTGCAGCAGAAGAGACTTCATTTAAAAACATAAAAAATCGTACTGACCCCAAACTTTTGACCGGTAGTGTATATATATATATATATATATAAAATCTGTAAAAAATTAAATAAAAAATAAAACAATACAAATACATAAGAATATAATATTAATAACAAATATAAATAATTAAAATGATAAGAAAAAAGTTCATGAATAGAGAACAAATTATATAAATACAAATAAAATAAAAATACAAGAATAATAAAATATACCTAAATAGAATAAAAAAATTATATTACATAAAGACAACTAAATAAGAAAAGAAGAGTTTAACGACGTGAGAAAACAAATACAAACAAAAATTAAGTAAAATAAAAAATATAAATAATAAAGTAATATAATATAAAAATAATATAATATAATATCAAGAAAAAAAGTGCAATATTATATATTAAACATATATAATATTAGAAGTTTAATATATTTTGTACAAAAAAATTTTAAATAAATAAAGTAATATAATAAAATAAAAAATAAAATAATCCCGATTCATACTCAGGAAAAATGTATACTGGCCTCCTAAATAGACTAACACAGTTTGGATTTTTAAAGTTGAGTATTTCAGTATGTCAAGCACACAATAAAGAGATTCCTGCACAAGTAAGATCTCCGCACTGAATCACTGCAAACGCTGGTTCTCAAAGAGACAGAATTCCCTCAGGAAATCCAATTACTGCGGCCCATTCACAGGGAAAATAAAATCCCCCAGTGTCCAAGCACTGAAAACAGAGACGGAAGAGTGCAGGACACACACACACACACACACAGATGGGCTTTCCCAAGTTTCCCGCAGCAACATCTATTGAAATTCCACTGGTGGAGTTGTATCTGGGACGAGCGCGGCACAAAAGGGTCTGCGTGCGACGGGAAGTGTGTGCAGCTGCAGGAAGCATCTGCGCTCGGCTGATCAGAGGAAGGATGAGGAACGCGCTCATTCACGAGAGGTTGAGAGGAGATGTACATCACACATCAGAAATGACATTTACAGCTTCAAGAAGAGCTGGGAACAGGACTGTCCTGCAACAGCAGCGCAGTGAACATGATAAATGCAAATAACTAGCTATATGATGCACACGCACACAAAAACTGTTTAAAGCAAGTCAGATTAATCACTTGCATACACTCGCTCATACTCAGAGAACACTCACACACACACTCACACACACACAATCACACTCACACACTCACACTCACACTCACACACTCACACTCACACTCACACTCACACTCACACTCACACACTCACACACTCACACACTCTCACACTCTCACACTCTCACACTCTCACACACTCACACTCACTCTCACACTCACACTCACTCTCACACTCACTCTCACACTCACACTCACTCTCACACTCACTCTCACACTCACTCTCACACTCACTCTCACACTCACTCTCACACTCACTCTCACACTCACTCTCACACTCACTCTCACTCTCACACTCACTCACACACTCACTCACTCACACACTCACTCACACACTCACTCACTCACACACTCACTCACTCACTCACACACTCACACACTCACTCACTCACACACTCACTCACACACTCACTCACACACTCACTCACACACTCACTCACTCACACACTCACTCACACACTCACACACTCACTCACACACTCACTCACACACTCACACACTCACTCACACACTCACTCACACACTCACTCACTCACTCACACACTCACTCTCACTCTCACACTCACTCTCACACTCACTCTCACTCTCACACTCACTCTCACACTCACTCTCACACTCACTCTCACACTCACTCTCACACTCACTCACACACTCACACACTCACTCACACACTCACTCACACACTCACACACTCACTCACACACTCACTCACTCACTCACACACTCACTCTCACTCTCACACTCACTCTCTCTCACACTCACTCTCACACTCACTCTCACTCTCACACTCACTCTCACACTCACTCTCACACTCACTCTCACACTCACTCTCACACTCACTCTCACACTCACTCTCACACTCACTCTCACACTCACTCTCACACTCACTCTCACACTCACTCTCACACTCACTCTCACACTCACTCTCACACTCACTCTCACACTCACTCTCACACTCACTCTCACACTCACTCTCACACTCACTCTCACACTCACTCTCACACTCACTCTCACACTCACTCTCACACTCACTCTCACACTCACTCTCACACTCACTCTCACACTCACTCTCACACTCACTCTCACTCTCACACTCACTCACACACTCACTCACTCACACACTCACTCACTCACACACTCACTCACTCACTCACTCACACACTCACTCACACACTCACTCACACACTCACTCACACACTCACTCACTCACACACTCACTCACACACTCACACACACACTCACTCACACACTCACACACACACTCACTCACACACTCACTCACACACTCACACACTCACTCTCACTCTCACACTCACTCTCACACTCACTCTCACTCTCACACTCACTCTCACACTCACTCTCACACTCACTCTCACACTCACTCTCACACTCACTCACACACTCACACACTCACTCACACACTCACTCACACACTCACACACTCACTCACACACTCACTCACTCACTCACACACTCACACTCACTCTCACACTCACTCTCACACTCACTCTCACACTCACTCTCACACTCACTCTCACACTCACTCACTCTCACACTCACTCACTCTCACACTCACTCACTCTCACACTCACTCACTCTCACACTCACTCTCACACTCACTCTCACACTCACTCTCACACTCACTCTCACACTCACTCTCACACTCACTCTCACACTCACTCTCACACTCACTCTCACACTCACTCTCACACTCACTCTCACACTCACTCTCACACTCACTCTCACACTCACTCTCACACTCACTCTCACACTCACTCTCACACTCACTCTCACACTCACTCTCACACTCACTCTCACACTCACTCACACACTCACTCACACTCACACACTCACTCACACACACACTCACACACTCTCACACTCACTCACACACACACACTCACACACTCACACACTCACTCTCACACTCACTCTCACACTCACTCTCACACTCACACACACACTCACTCACACACTCACTCACACACTCACTCACACACTCACTCACACACTCACTCACACACTCACTCACACACTCACTCACACACTCACTCACACACTCACTCACACACTCACTCACACACTCACTCACACACTCACTCACACACTCACTCACACACTCACTCACACACTCACTCACACACTCACACTCACTCTCACACTCACTCTCACACTCACTCTCACACTCACTCTCACTCTCACACACTCACTCACTCACACACTCACTCACACACTCACACACTCACACACTCACTCACACACTCACTCACTCACTCACACACTCACTCACACACTCACTCACACACTCACTCACACACTCACACTCACACACTCACTCACTCACACACTCACTCACTCACACACTCACTCACACACTCACACACACACTCTCACTCACACACTCACTCACACACTCACACACTCACACACTCACTCACACACTCACTCACACACTCACTCACACACTCACTCACACACTCACTCACACACTCACTCACACACTCACTCACACACTCACTCACACACTCACACACTCACACACTCACACACTCACACACTCACACACTCACACACTCACTCACACACTCACTCACACACTCACTCAGAGAGAACTGAACTGCACTCATTTCATACTTGATTATCTTTACACAGATATTGGACGGAAATCATATTTACAGTTTGGTGCACTTACAGAAGTCTAATAGCACTTGAATTTTTTCAGTATAATTATTATTATTCAGTATAATGCGTGTTTTTTTTTAACTACTGGACTATTTTTCTAGGTGGATGTATACGTACCAGATATTACCTGTGGGTCGTGTGCTGGAGTTTATGTAAACAAACACTTTATACAAAACAAAAGACTAGATGGAATGATTCTCTGTGCTAAAAGACAATAAAGCTGTCAAAGTTTTAAAAAAGTAAACATGAAATGCTTTTGGACTAAAACATGTTATTCAAAGAGAGAGACGGCGGCGGGACTTGATTGGATGGTGACATATCTCTTTAATCTGAAAAATAAGAGACTGATGTCGACAGCAAAACAAAGTGCACTTATAAATCATAAGCTGACAGTATATTAATAATTGTTAATAATAATAATAATAATAGATAATTATTTCCTTCAGCTGAGACGCTTCAGATGTTCAACATGACGGTTTTGAATTGCTTAAAATATGATTGAAATCACTTCAAAGGGAAAACACGACAAATATGACGTCTGTCATATCGGCTACATAAAATGATAATGAGAACATTATAATTGTTTGCTTGGGATGGGGCTTTTAATGGTGAGACTTCTGCTTTTGTGCTCTCAAAAATTACATTAACATTTAGATTAATATCGGTCAATATATCGGTTATCGGTATCAACCAAATATTTCAAATCAGTGCATCCTTAATCTCCACACTAAAGTCTCTGAAATTCAAAACCCAAAATCTCTAGAAGAGGGTCAAGGGATCATGTGACTGCAGAAAACTGTAATTGTGGTGAATTAAACGCAGCTGGAAAATCATTCTGACTCAAACTCAACTCAAAGAAATGCAGCACCTCTTTAAACTACACTTACATGGTATTACTATGGTTTTGGGAATGTGAAATATGATATCACATTAATACCCTGCTATTCTTTTGAAGTAGTGAGCTATTATCATATGATACTGCTTTATTGAAAGGATAAAGAGTCATTCATCTCTGTTTGTAACCACAAAGTCAGTTTTAGGTGACACACCTCACACACACAGAGTTGCCGCCCACCTCCTCAGGAAGTGTAGGGTTATTATATAGTTAACGACAACTAAAACCAGAAAGAAGCTAAATTAAAGGCTAATACAAATTTTTTAAAAATAAAAAGCATTTCAGCCATATTTAAAAAACAATGACAAAAACCCACATCAAAATTACTAAAAATAGAAAATGCAAAAATAACAGTATCTCATTGATAATATATAGTGTTTGTAATCTTTCTTCAACGAAGGCCGTATTTGAGCATCTTTCCAGAAGAATCCATTACGTCTCTCTTTAATAAAACTCATCTGCAAAGACACCACTTTTCACAATTATTTCATAAAAAATCCCAATGGCATAACAACACAGAACTGAACTTAGGTTTTTAAGTTGAATTATTTTTTTCAAAATTTATATTTTTCAAAACAAAATTACAAAATTTTAATTTTTAGGGCGAATATCCCCTTTAAGACGGCCAGTTGCCCTGTTAAGTCCACTACACAGGGATCAATCTGGAAATCAGAACACATCCTTTAATCTGCGGCACATTGTTACAAACTACATGAAGGTCAGAGTTACAAAACCATTACTTAAGACATAAAAATCCCTTCAACGAGGAACCACCCTCATAAAAAAAAAAAAAGAGGATGTTTAGTGTCTTTATGAACAAACCATCCAAATGCATGACAGCGATGATCACATGAATAATTCACTTGACTCTGTCAGGGGTTTATTGGGGTTTTACACTATATTGAAGACTCGCCGTTTCACCTCCATTAGCAGTGAACCACAGTCAAACTTCCCCTACGAGTAAGAACAACTGCCCCGGAAAAACTAACTTCCTCACACAATTTCCTGTGTTGCAACACCACGGGGATGTGCATGTTACTTCACGATGGTATCGGATGGTTCTGAACGATTTGCATGTTCACATACTGTAACATTTACAGTGTAAATGAGATTTCGGTGAATAGATATCACTTTCAAGTATAGTTTAAATGACATTAAAATCACTCTGCATAATATTCACGCCACCTTTAACCACAGATATACAGTCAAATTTACAATGATGCAGAATACCTCTTGAAATAATACTAAAAAATAAAAGCATATCCACAGGAACCATAGTTTAGTATATAATGGTGCTTTCATAAATGACAGTTCGAACTCAAAAACACTGCATGCAACTTAATATCGGCACTTTACTGGAGCGTGGCGTTTGTCTGAGACAAAACAGGCTGTATGGTTTTCCCAGAATGCTGCAGGAAAAATTATGCATCATCTCTCTCACACACACACACATACACACACACACACACACGCACGCACACGAATTTACAGATCAGAAATAGCACATAATTACAGTTATTCTGAACAGAGCTCAGCCCAAAATGAAAACACAGCCTCGCCATCTACATAACACACAGGAGTTGTTTGTCGTCTTAATGTGCATGTTAAATCTGGAAACTCAAGGCGACAGGATATTATAGGATAAGATTATTTATCATCAATGGATTTGGGCATATCTATAACTATTCGATATCATATTACCTCATCTTAAAGGCCAGAATCTGCATTTACTGAATGGAAAAGAACATCTTGGATAATCTGCAATCAAATGCTTTAGAACGACAGGATGGATTGTGGGATAGTACACAGACAGACAGGCATCGTTCCCATCATATGACCGACGGCACGCTCAGAATCAGACCACAGCACTGAGAAAGCCATTACTGAAACTGCATTTAGCATTTTATTTCCCAATAATTACTCAGTCTCTACACTCGTGCCAATGCCTTTCAACAAAAACAGAGCAGTGAGAGCGGGTCAGTGACATGATCTCAGCCTCTATTCATTTCATAAAAATTAAAATGGATTCATTTAAAAAAAAACACCATTAACAAAGCATTTACTCATTTTAGGAATCATTTTTAACTTTGAGGACAGCAACATTGAACAAACTGATAAGCTTAAATTAATGAAATTCATAAATAAGTGAGTGAGAATGTGTGTGTGTGTGTGTGTGTGTGTGTGTGTGTGTGTGTGTGTGTGTGTGTGTGTGTGTGTGTGAGAGAGAGAGAGAGTGTTAGGGAGTGTAGTGTGAGTGAGTGACTGATAAGCTTAAATATTATTATTTAAAAACATAATCTGGCAGAACTGTGTGGTGTAACCGACAGGAACTCATTTTTGTTATCATCGAGAAAACCATAAAGCAGGAAATGACATCACAGAGAAGACCCCTGTACACCCTCATGAGCGGGTCAAGGAAAACTCTCTTAACGGCAACTTCAAAACTGCTTGAAAATAATTTAAAGATTAAGATGTGTAGATGTGTATTTTTTCCACTTGACACTTTTGGGGTCGTTAAATCACCATGAAAATGGCATAAAAGGTTGTTTTTTTAAAACATTTAAAATAACATAAAAACACATTTAAACCATCTTGTTCTTATTTGCACTTCACCCAAGTACAAAAGCTTAAATGGTCTGTACACAAAATGGACATGAAACTAAAACGATGTTCAAACGAGCTCATGAGAAATTTGAGCCGAAGAATATAAACAAACTCAATCAACATGTTCATAAATCTCCTCGTGATGATGCCTACTGTGTGCAAGATGATCCATCACTAAAATTACAAATAAAGCCAGCAGAGAACACAAAAAGACTCGACTATCATAAAACATTAAAACCGACACACACACACGGTCCAGCCGTACCTGAGAACACACACGTCGCAGCACCATCAAATCCAGAGACGTCTAGAGATCCCACGGACAGGTATCTGACTAACTGAGGCGTGCCATGAGTTTCTCTACAGCGGTGTGCATACATGCATCCGTGTGTGTGTGGGTGTTTAGGGCAGTCAGCCTCTGATTAGTAGTCTAAGACAGCGAGACTTCAGTCTGAGCGACAGCGAGCGTCAGACAAACACAATCTCAGGAAGAGCGGCGTGGTAAATCCACGTGTGTGAAGGATATGTGGGTGGGTCTTAACCATCACACACACACACTCACACTCACATTACCACATGAATTAAAAGCTCTCCACAGTGTGACCGTGTGACTGCCACCCCTACAAACACACACACTCACTCAGTCACAGTCAGCACAAACCAAACAACACGACGAGCTAACAGCATGTGTGTTTACATCGTGTAATTCACCGCAGCTCTTGTAAGTTAGCACACCGCACTAATTACTTCATTCGTAAGCAATTAAGACGCCCTGTCTCTGAACGTCAACACGCACGCACACACACACACACACACACACAGCTGAGTAAATACGGTAAATTTCAGTGCAGGTCTGAGGTAAGATACTGTAGGACACACACATGCTGTAAATTCAGCTTTGATCACAGGAATAAATTACACTTCACTATATATTCACATAGAAAACCGCTGTTTTAAATTGTAATAATATTTCACAATATTACTGTTTATTTTTTTTTTATATCAAATAATTGCAGCCTTGGTGAGCAGAAGAGACTTAATTTAAAAACATAAAAAATCTTACCGATCTAAAACTTTTGACCGGTAGAGTGTGAGTGTGAGTGTGAGTGTGTGTGTGTGTGTGTGTGTGTGTGTGTGTGTGTGTGTGTGTGTGTGTGTGTGTGTGTGTGTGTGTGTGTGTGTATGTGTGTATATATATATATATATATATATATATATATATATATATATATATATATATATATATATATATATATATATATGTATATATATATATATATATATATATATATATATATGTATATATATATATATATATATATATATATATATATATATACACACACACACACATACACTCACCTAAAGGATTATTAGGAACACCACACTAATACTGTGTTTGACCCTCTTTCGCCTTCAGAACTGCCTTAATTCTACGTGGCATTGATTCAACAAGGTGCTGAAAGCATTCTTTAGAAATGTTGGCCCATATTGATAGGATAGCATCTTGCAGTTGATGGAGATTTGTGGGATGCACATCCAGGGCACGAAGCTCCCATTCCAACACATCCCAAAGATGCTCTATTGATGATCTGGTGACTGTGGGGGCTATTTTAGTACAGTGAACTCATTGTCATGTTCAAGAAACCAATTTGAAATGATGCGAGCTTTGTGACATGGTGCATTATCCTGCTGGAAGTAGCCATCAGAGGATGGGTACATGGTGGCCATAAAGGGATGGACATGGTCAGAAACAATGCTCAGGTAGGCCGTGGCTAAGGGGCCTAAAGTGTGGCAAGAAAACATCCCCCACACCATTACACCACCACCAGCCTGCACAGTGGTAACAAGGTATGATGGATCCATGTTCTCATTCTGTTTACGCCAAATTCTGACTCTACCATCTGAATGTCTCAACAGAAATCGAGACTCATCAGACCAGGCAACATTTTTCCAGTCTTCAACTGTCCAATTTTGGTGAGCTCTTGCAAACTGTAGCCTCTTTTTCCTATTTGTAGTGGAGATGAGTGGTACCCGGTGGGGTCTTCTGCTGTTGTAGCCCATCCGCCTCAAGGTTGTGCGTGTTGTGGCTTCACAAATGCTTTGCTGCATACCTCGGTTGTAACGAGTGGTTATTTCAGTCAAAGTTGCTCTTCTATCGGCTTGAATCAGTCGGCCCATTCTCCTCTGACCTCTAGCATCAACAAGGCGTTTTCGCCCACAGGACTGCCGCATACTGAATGTTCTTCCCTTTTCACACCATTCTTTGTAAACCCTAGAAATGGTTGTGCGTGAAAATCCCAGTAACTGAGCAGATTGTGAAATACTCAGACCGGCCCGTCTGGCACCAACAAACATGCCACGCTCAAAATTGCTTAAAATCACCTTTCTTTCCCATTCTGACATTCAGTTTGGAGTTCAGGAGATTGTCTGGACCAGGACCACACCCCTAAATGCATTGAAGCAACTGCCATGTGATTGGTTGATTAGATAATTGCATTAATGAAAAATTGAACAGGTTTTCCTAATAATCCTTTAGGTGAGTGTATATACACACACATATATACACACAAACACACTGTATGTATACTTTACTATTAAAATATAAAACTATTAAAAATATTTGTAGAAATATCTGTATATATTTTATTTTATTTTTATTTAGATTTATAAGTCTACATTATACCCCAACCCTTAAGATAACACTTAAAAACAATTATTTATTTTAGGAATCTATTTAGTTTTGAGGATATTGACATACTGAGGTTCTGTCAGGACCACTATCGTCAAATATGATTGACAATTAGCATACAGTTTGTATTGGCGGTCTGGTTCCGTTCGGGGCGAGAACTCCCTGCTCATCCATGCAGCAATAATCCCCCTTAGGGTAAACAGATCAGAACCAACATGAATGTTTGCAAATATATTTAATTCAAGATTTTAAAAGTACAACATAATTCGAGAATTTATTCTGATTCAATGGGAATCAGAATGCCAAATCCTGACTGAGACAGGTGGAGCTGGGGAGGGAGGAGGGTAAACCTGACTGAGACAGGTGGAGCAGGGGAGGGAGGAGGGTAAACCTGACTGAGACAAGAGGAGCTGGGGAGGGAGGAGGGTAATCCTGACTGAGACAGGTGGAGCAGGGGAGGGAGGAGGGTAATCCTGACTGAGACAGGTGGAGCAGGGGAGGGAGGAGGGTAATCCTGACTGAGACAGGTGGAGCAGGGGAGGGAGGAGGGTAAACCTGACTGAGACAGGAGGAGCTGGGGAGGGAGGAGGGTAATCCTGACTGAGACAGGTGGAGCAGGGGAGGGAGGAGGGTAAACCTGACTGAGACAGGTGGAGCTGGGGAGGGAGGAGGGTAATCCTGACTGAGACAGGTGGAGCTGGGGATGGAGGAGGGTAAACCTGACTGAGACAGGTGGAGCAGGGGAGGGAGGAGGGTAAACCTGACTGAGACAGGAGGAGCTGGGGAGGGAGGAGGGTAGGGGAGGGAGGAGGGTAATCCTGACTGAGACAGGAGGAGCTGGGGATGGAGGAGGGTAAACCTGACTGAGACAGGTGGAGCTGGGGAGGGAGGCGGATAATCCTGACTGAGACAGGAGGAGCTGGGGAGGGAGGAGAGTACTGAGACAGGGGGAGCTGTGGATGGAGGGTAAACCTGACTGAGACAGGTGGAGCAGGGGAAGGAGGAGGGTAATCCTGACTGAGACAGGAGGAGCTGGGGATGGAGGAGGGTAAACCTGACTGAGACAGGAGGAGCTGGGGAGGGAGGAGGGTAATCCTGACTGAGACAGGAGGAGCTGGGAAGGGAGGAGAGTACCGAGACAGGTGGAGCTGTGGATGGAGGAGGGTAATCCTGACTGAGACAGGAGGAGCTGGGGAGGGAGGAGGGTAATCCTGACTGAGACAGGAGGAGCTGGGGAGGGAGGAGGGTAATCCTGACTGAGACAGGAGGAGCTGGGGAGGGAGGAGGGTAATCCTGACTGAGAAAGGAGGAGCTGGGGAGGGAGGAGGGTAATCCTGACTGAGACAGGAGGAGCTGGGGAGGGAGGAGGGTAATCCTGACTGAGACAGGAGGAGCTGGGGAGGGAGGAGAGTACTGAGACAGGTGGAGCTGGGGATGGAGGAGGGTAATCCTGACTGAGACAGGAGGAGCTGGGGAGGGAGGAGGGTAAACCTGACTGAGACAGGTGAAGCTGGGGATGGAGGAGGGTAATCCTGACTGAGACAGGAGGAGCTGGGGAGGGAGGAGAGTACTGAGACAGGTGGAGCTGTGGATGGAGGAGGGTAAACCTGACTGAGACAGGTGGAGCAGGGGAAGGAGGAGGGTAATCCTGACTGAGACAGGAGGAGCTGGGAAGGGAGGAGAGTACAGAGACAGGTGGAGCTGTGGATGGAGGAGGGTAAACCTGACTGAGACAGGTGAAGCTGGGGAGGGAGGAGGGTAATCCTGACTGAGACAGGAGGAGCTGGGGAGGGAGGAGGGTAATCCTGACTGAGACAGGAGGAGCTGGGGAGGGAGGAGAGTACTGAGACAGGTGGAGCTGGGGATGGAGGAGGGTAAACCTGACAGACAGGTGGAGCTGGGGAGGGAGGAGGGTAATCCTGACTGAGACAGGTGGAGCTGGGGAGGGAGCAGGGTAATCCTGACTGAGACAGGAGGAGCTGGGGAGGGAGGAGGGTAATCCTGACTGAGACAGGAGGAGCTGGGGATGGAGGAGGGTAAACCTGACTGAGACAGGTGAAGCTGGGGATGGAGGAGGGTAATCCTGACTGAGACAGGAGGAGCAGGGGAGGGAGGAGGGTAATCCTGACTGAGACAGGAGGAGATGGGGAGGGAGGAGGGTAAACCTGACTGAGACAGGAGGAGCAGGGGAGGGAGGAGGGTAATCCTGACTGAGACAGGAGGAGCAGGGGAGGGAGGAGGGTAAACCTGACTGAGACAGGAGGAGCTGGGGAGGGAGGAGGGTAATCCTGACTGAGACAGGAGGAGATGGGGAGGGAGGAGGGTAAACCTGACTGAGACAGGTGGAGCTGGGGAGGGAGGAGGGTAATCCTGACTGAGACAGGAGGAGATGGGGAGGGAGGAGGGTAATCCTGACTGGAGACAGGAGGAGCTGGGGAGGGAGGAGGGTAATCCTGACTGAGACAGGTGGAGCTAGGGAGGGAGGAGGGTCATCCTGACTGAGACAGGAGGAGCTGGGGAGGGAGGAGGGTAATCCTGACTGAGACAGGTGGAGCTAGGGAGGGAGGAGGGTCATCCTGACTGAGACAGGAGGAGCTGGGGAGGGAGGAGGGTAATCCTGACTGAGACAGGAGGAGCTAGGGAGGGAGGAGGGTAATCCTGACTGAGACAGGAGGAGCTGGGGAGGGAGGAGGGTAATCTGCTCCTAAGAAACACAACAGTTGCTGATGATCCTGAAGGAGCTTATATATGTATGTACAGTAATAGTGTCGTATTCCTATAGATAGATGTGGATCAGCTGATGCGAGCTTGACTAACGTGATGCCAGAACTGATGCTATGCTTGATTTTTGCCAGATCTTTTTGGGATAAATTAGTCTTTAACTATAACCTGGGCCTCTAACATAACTAAAGTGATCTGACTGTCCAGTTCCTCACAGGGTTATTTAAGGACAACTGTTCAGGGGGTATTTAGAAAAAACGTCTGATGGAGTCCAAGACCAAGAGTTTTTCGGTTCCTTGCCACTGTTGCCTTTGGCTTGCTCAGTTGGGGATACTCAAATTAATTAACCGATCATTAATACCATTGATCAGCCCTACCAAACGTGGATGCTTTTTCCACTGATAAACGAACATTGTTATGTTGTTTTGATTAATACTGTGAAGCTGCTTTGATACCATCTGTATTGTGAAAAGCGCTATATAAATATTTTGATTTGACTTGACATTTGTGTCTGATACAGCAAGAGAAAGAGAAAGAGAGAAAGAGAGAAAGAAAGAAAGAAAGAAAGAAAGAAAGGAGAAAGAGAAAGAAAGAAAGAGAAAGAAATAAAAAGAGAAAGAAAGAAAGAGAAAGAAAGGAGAAAGAGAGAAAGAAAGAAAGAAAGGAGAAAGAAAGAAAGAAAGAAAGAAAGATAGGAGAAAGAGAGAAAGAAAGAAAGAAAGAAAGAGAGAGAGAGAAAGAAAGAGAAGAAAGAAAGAGAAGAAAGAAAGAGAAAGAAAGAAAAACAAAATGGGACAACAGGGTGAGGCAGGAAATTGCTGTACTATCTCAATCTTAGCTAAATTTACACTGTTCGCAAACCACATATCCACAAACTCACTGGAAGACTTCTGCTCATCCGACTCCAACTGACAACTCATGAGTTGCATCACAACAAAAAAAAGAACATTATGACACCATAATCAGAGAAAACAACATTCAATCCCTCCATTCAATCCCTGAAAAGTTCATTAAATAAACTTCAAAATCATGTGACTTTTGTTCTTCTAAATCTAAAAACCAAAGTCATACATCAGTGACAAGGTGGTTATCAAGCTCCAAATAAGAAAAAAAGCTCAACAGAAGCAGATCCATAAGTCAATATAGCCTAATGTTTTCTTAGAAACAAAGACGAGTATAGCATGATTTCTTTAGGATTTGGGCTGTTTAGTAGAACAAGCCCGACCACACCTGTGTCTTCCTCTAACGACTTTGATGAACCTGCCAACGCAGTACATGACGAGATGCGAGAGAGACCAAAGCCTCAGCGAAGAGCGGAAACCATGCAACTCTCTTTCTTTTTTATGAAGCTCTGTGACACTTTGCCCTTGTGGTGCTTCACAGTCAATTGTGCATGAAGGGATATTTGTTCTGTTAAAGGGATAGTTCACCCAAAAATGAAAATTTTTCTTCAGTGTAGTACGCCACACACACACACACACACACACACACACACACACATGACCAGCGTCGGCCAATAGCGAGCCTACGTGTGACGTACGACACAGAAGCGCTGCGCTGTTACACTACATAACTCACTCGAGCCCCACAGAGAAGGAAATTAATAGTTGAATAAAGTTGTGTTTTTTTCTTGTCGCTTGCTAAACTTAAGGTTGAACCACTGTAGTCACTTGGACTATTTAACGATGTCTTTAATAACTTTTCTGGGCCGGCAGATTGCAATTACCTAGAAGCCTATGAAGGAGTGAGACAGCTCTCAGATTTAAAGGTCCCATTCTTCGCGATTCCATTTTTCAAACTTTAGTTAGTGTGTAATGTTGCTGTTAGAGCATAAATAATACCTGTACAATTATAAAGCTCAAAGTTCAATGCCTAGCGAGATATTTTATTTAACAGAAGTCCCCTTTCAAACGTCCGGTTTGGACTACATCCCTCTACTTCCTTTTTTAATGCCGTAACTAGAACAGTTTTTTGACTAATCTCCGCCCGCAGGAATACACAAAAAAGGGGGCGTGGTCTTGTTGCGTTCCCACGGAGAAGAGGAAGAGTTTCGTTTGTAGAGTGTGTTTGTCGCCATGTCGTCGAGACGCTGTTATTTTCATGCCGGAGTCAATTCACATTTTTACAATAACAATCAGCGCATGCATCTCCAATTTATGGTAAGAGGCGTGACCTTTCCGGGCAACGTGCGATAAGTGTCCAATCACAACACAGGAACCGCTGGCCCAATCAGAACTCGTTACGTATTTCTGAAGGAGGGACTTCATAGAACAAGGAAGTCATCGGCCCGTTTTTTGGACAGTGAAAACAGCGGTATACAGATAAGTAAATTGTGTGAAAAATACTGTGTTTTTTTACACGCGAAACATGAACACGTTATATTGCACACTGTAAACACAATCAAAGCTTAAAAAAAACATGAAGAATGGGACCTTTAATAAAAAATATCTTAATTTATGTTCTGAAGATGAACGAAAGTCTTACGGGGTTGGAAAAACATGAGGGTGAGTAATTACTGACAGAATTTTAATTTTTGGGTGAACTAACACTTTCAAGCAGCTACGCTTGTGGATTTAATACGAGAAATGAGGGACAGCAGAAGACCTCGATCGAGTGATGTGACGAGTGATGTTCAAGCAGTGAACAACAATTCAGATTCCTGTGAAACTTCCTCACAGGCTGTGAAAAGAGAAACGTTAACCTGCCCTTTTCCTGCTCTCTGCCTCTCTGATCAATGCTTTTTTGTGTTTTAAACATCCTCTTCCGCCTGCACTCGCTCCGCTCCGAGAGCTTGACACCTGTGCTAGCGTGTGTTTCCGTTAGGAAGAACATTTTCCTGTCTGGATTCGCCCTCAATGATCCATGAAACAGAAAACACACATCAGAGACCCTGATGGTCCTGAAAACAAAGCGAATTGTCCTTCTGCAGTCAGTTAGTGACTAAAACAGGATTATTATAGTTAATTGAAAAACTAAAACCAGTGGTGGACAAAGTTAGCCTGGGAAAACCCAGACAACTTCCGGCAAATTTAGATTTAAATTTGGCAAAGAGCTCATTCAAGCCCATTTCCAGTCCGTCGAAATCGCGGCACCAATCAGAAACGTTGGGGCGGCTTTACATGATGACGACAGCGCTGTGACTGTGAAGCAGATTTCGTACATTACAAAGATGGATGCCGCCATGGAACATCACTCGTTCAAATCAGCTATCGCGTCTGTTTCAAGGGATTTGAACGTTTCCTTTATGTTAAAGGAACACTCCACCATTTTTTCATATTCAACTATGTTATTCCCTTAACTAATACGAGTTGATACATACCTCTCTCGTCTCAGTGCGTGCACTCAATCGCTCTGGCGCGCCGCAACACTTTGATACTGATAGTCCAGCTCGTTCATTAGAATCCAAACAGAGATGAAGTTAGAAGCGATCAAACACTTCCATGGTTTCTCTATTTAAATACAGTTACACGGGTACTTACACGATCAAGTATGGTGACAAAATAAAACGTGGAGGTGTTTGATCGCTTCTAACTTCATCTCTGTTTGGATTCTAATGAACGAGCTGGGCTATCAGTATCAGTGTTGCGGCGCGCCAGAGCGATTGAGTGCACTGAGACGAGAGAGGTATGCATCAACTCGTCTTAGTTAAGGGAATAACAGTTTAATAATTATGAAAAAACGATGGAGTGTTCCATTAAAACCGGAGCAAAGAACACTCGGGAGATGTTTCTCCGTAGCTCTGCATACGTCATCTCCTTCATCGCTCTGATTGGTTTTAGGTCTATCTGTCTATCCAGAGGCGTTTGAGCGACGTCCGTTGGTGACGCCCCTCTGGAAATGGGTTCACTATGACGCTTTGCCAGACCCTAACTCAGTTACAACTGAGAATGGTCTGGTTTTAACCAGGCTAGGACAAAGTGCACAAATCAATAAAATATTACTCCAGTAAACAATAAACATCCAGATTTTTTATGTATTTAATAGTGCTGGGCAACAACTAATCACGATGAATCGCAATTAAATCACATCCAGAATAAAAGTTTGTGTTTAGATAATATAGCCTATATGTGTGTGTACTGTGTATCATTATTTTGTATTTAAATAAACACACATTCATGTACTGTATATATTTAAGAAAATTTTTTTATATATATATATATATATACACACACACAGTATATAAATGCAAATTTTAAATGTATACAATATGCATATGTGTGCATTTACAAAATAATGATACAATATTGGGTACACACATATATAAAATAAACAAACTTTTATTTTGAATCGCGATTAATCGTTGCCCAGCACTAGTATTTAAGTATGAAAAAGTAAAAATTTGAGATTGATGATTGTTTATTTATTTGGCAATTTTATATATTCCCTCTCACCCAAAATGTGAGTACGGTTTGATTTCTCAAAGAAATACAAAGTTCTGTCATGAAACTCTAGATGACGCTGATGGGTCCTTAACTTAATCTGCTTGCAATCGCATCATTCTCTATAAGGCACATCTGATTGGTTCCTGCTGTATCAGTAGCCAATGACCTCGCTGCTCAACATTTAAATACTCGGTCAGCATCTGCTGTATTGCAGCGCGCTTTCAGAACCCCTCCACCTTCCCCAGCTCCACCTGTATAGATCTGCTACTGGTTACTCATGTATGGTATATTGTACAACAGCAGCATTCTTACTTGCACACAGCAACATGTGTATGTAATGGCAGTAGAAAGTCCCGTACTTGCTCTGCAGCAGCAGCAATAACAGCAGCAGCAATAACAGCAGCAGCAGCAGCAGCAATAACCAAAAGTAGCAATAACAGCAGCAATAATAATAATAATTACAGCAGCAATAATTACAGCAGCAATAATAACAGCAGCAACAACCAACAGCAGCAACAACAACCAACAGCAGCAGCAACAACCAACAGCAGCAGCAGCAATAACCAAAAGTAGCAATAACAGCAGCAATAATAACAGCAGCAATAACCAAACGTTGCAATAACAGCCACAATAACAGCAACAACCAAAAGTAGCAATTACAGCAGCAATAATAAACCAAAATGAGCAATAACAGCAGCAATAATAACCAAAAGTAGCAATAACCAAAAGTAGCAATAACCAAAAGTAGCAATTACAGCAGCAATAATAACCAAAATTAGCAATAACAGCAGCAATAATAACCAAAAGTAGCAATAACCAAAAGTAGCAGAAGCGTAGCAGATCTATTCCGCCAAGACCAAACATACCAACATTGTCAAATCCAGAACTGACAGTGACATTCAGGCTTTATTCAGACTGACTTTCTCAAATCAGATATTTCAGGCAGACTGTCCGCATTATTAATTGCAAGTGATCAAATAAGATGCGTGTGTCCAGACAACCAATCTGGGCTGTTTTGGTAACGACATGTGACAAGGCTTTCAAAACGGATATAATAAATAAATAATAAATCCGAATATGCGCCCTGTTAAGTCGCGGTGCAGAACTACTCCGTCACGAGACTGATATATACGGTGGTGTTTCACTGTGAGCGACGGGTGCTGACGGGGTTATAGTTGTGTCACACAGAGAGTGACGTATAAGATGATTTTAAAAATATGATTTGAGCAGTCAGACCATCCAGACTGAGACACATCTGTAAAAATCCTATTCTAGGGGAGATCTGGATGGTTGTAACATTTTTTACCTTTCTGTCTATATCTTGAGTACTTTTAAGCCAGTGTGTTTCAAAATGTGATTCAATCTAGTTACAAGTGTCTGCTATCAGACATAGCTATTATCTTTGCAAAAACAAACAGAAAATGCATGGTTTAGTATTGGGCATAATAAAATTGAAACACTTGAACTGTGTGTGTGTGTGTGTGTGTGTGTGTGTGTGTGTGTGTGTGTGTGTGTGTGTGTGTGTGTGTGTGAGAGAGTGTGTGAGTGAGTGTGAGTGTATCAATAATCTGATATGGTACAGATTGAAAAATGTATAATAAAAACTATTATATATCGCAAAGGCAACATTTCATTTTAGTTTATTTTAATTTGATGCACTGAAATAACTAAGTATAGTATTGTAAATTACTGTAATGTAACATGACGACACTAAAATAACAAGACTACGATGGATACGCCATATCTGATGATCTAATATCAACTGCAGAGATATAAGTGATTATTTCATGACTTTGATAATGCTTATTTCTATTTTGGAAGAAATGAAATCGTAGGTTTAAAAATAAAGGACATTCAGTCGCTCCGCCAGACACAAAGCTTCTGAACGCTGCCTTCAAAAACTGGCCGTCGGAGTATTTTTAGCCGTACTATTACTGGACTGACATCAAACAGACAAAAGCTGGACATGACATCTAGTGGCTGAGATCATCTTTCTTTACACATGACAGATGAAGTCACATTCAGTGTACAAACACAAAATCAGCAAGACATTAAACAAATACAAATAAGCGCTTCATTCACGTTACATATCATTGCATTATTTAAGTTGCTGTATCTGTGCTCAAATGCTGCAGGATCTTTTTGCCAAATATTTTGCTTTTAAAGATGCATTTCACATAAGTGACTAATAAGATGCATATGAATTAATCGTTTTTTTGCAGCTACAATCTAAAAAAACAACCAATCCAAAAATAAAATCCCTTCAGTGATTTATTCACGATGAGACTTGAGCAAAAAGTTTCTAAGAGTGGTTTACAATCTTAAAATCCATGTTCACAATGCCAAGATCAGATGCAGTTTCCAGGATAAAATTATTCAAATTAATTCTATTTCCAATTAATATTTCTCAGGGTGGTTTAAAAAAAAAGTAGGTTCTTTGAAAGGCAATTTCTGTACAGACACAAAACTAAAAGTCTTGATTACAAAAATATTTTGAACATAGCACATGTTGAGTCCAGTAGCGGGGCATGTTGTCACACTTTCTGGGGTAAGTTGTCACAATGGGAACCTGCTGTTTATTCACACTGATTTAAAGCAGAATTGTTGATGCAACAGCTTTTATAAAAGCTAATACGTTTTTAAATGATTTGGCTTTTCAGCAAAACTTGAACGCAAGACAATTACGAAACCACACAGTAGCTCAAATAGAAAGAGTATCCCAATATGGATTAGATAGCACTTAAAATTGTAGTTTGAAGGACAGAAAATTCTATTCAGCAGCTGTTTGCATCAACAACACAAAATCTCTGCTCAAGAAAAGTATTTGTGCAATAGATTTCTGGTTTATAGACACTGACAACTTTCCCCAATCTCAGACTAATTACAAAGTTTGATGAAATACCTAAAAAAGCATCTTTCCCCTTAAATCCATCTATACTGATAGCCTATATTAAATATGAATTTCATGTTACCAACAAGGTGGCAGTGTGCTTTATAATTTCAATTGGCCTCATTTCTATAATGACCCGTGCCTATTCTTTAAGCACTTTACCTGACTTTATCTCAATCCCTAACGCAAACTCCTCTAATCTAGTACTGACAGGTTCAAACAAATGGATTATTCATAGAGTTCTGATGACTATCAGCTCAAGTAACCCAACAGCATCGAAACGAACTTCATCACCATTAATCTTCATAAGCTTGCTTGACTATCGATCCACACATTAGCATTTCAATCCGCTAATATCAAATAGCTTTTATGTGGATTGATAAGATTTAAACATGTTAGTTTCATCCATTTTCAATAATGAGAAAAAGATTATGTCTTATTTAATGAGTTTCTAATTTGAGCTGAAACCTGTCAAGAAAAATGAGAAACGTAGAGGCAATGAAGACTATTTTAGGTACACTATTTTCCTAACAATTAAGGAAATGCTTCTCCACAAATTGTTCCCTCAGTTATGAATTTATCTACTTTCCTCAAGCTGACGCTTCAAAAGCTTTATAAACTTACCTCAGGGTGTGAAAGACTTCATAAGTTATTCAAATATCAAGATAATGACCGTGAATGACAGTTTAATCGCTAGTTTAATCGAGGTCTGTTCTTTGCTACTACAAAGTAACTCAATGCGACACATGGGCTACACAAACGATTCTCTTTTGATAATAGAAGAGCGGTCTAACTCTAACGAATCGTTCTTTTGAGTCGGTTCAATTAAATGATTCGGTCGAATCCAAACTGTGAATTGTATTGGGACCACATACTATCGTTTGACTAGATGTTTCATTCACAGAGCACGTAAAATAGCAAAAGATTTGTTTGAACGAATCGACTCACTGAATCAGACGCCAAGGTAAATCATTTTCATGCGTTTCTTGAAATCTAGGCTATCTTCTCTGCGTGTGCCATCTAAATGTATTTACAAATTACAAATCGTGTGTTATAATCTGACTAGAGTGAATCATTCGTGCAGTCTAACGCAGAAACAGTAGCCTAACATGCCGCTACATTTACGCTCTGAACAGATCCGGACTGTTAGTTTTAATAACTCGAGCTTTTCACAACTACAACAATGTAGCTTCATGAAGCATGTAGGACATCCATGCATGTGAGGAGAACCTCGATCAGATGTAAAGCACTGCAGAAAGTTGAACACTCACCATCGCCGTGAACAGCCTCCGCCTTGCAAACAGAACCGCTGGTCTGAGCAAACACACACTTCAGCGAGTCTGTCTGAGCACGGCTGGAGCCAAACACTCCTCGGGAAGGAAAGGAAGAAGGAAGAAAGAAAAAAGAAAGAAAGAAGGCTTTCGCGGGGTGTAAGACGGGCTCTTTGAGCATGCGTGTGTGTGTGTGTGTGTGTGTGTGTGTGTGTGTGTGTGTGTGTTTTTGGTGCCAGGCGCTGCAGGATCCTAAAATCAGTTCAACCAGAAACAGAAAACGTGTATTGTGTATATTAGTCTGTCTAGCCATTCATTTCATCTATGAAAATCATATATATTTATAATCGATTAATTGCTTACATAAAAGTTTGAATATATAGGCTATATATATATGAAGAGTTTAGATGTAAAAAGCCTCTAAGTGCCATTTGAAATTTTCTTCTAGAATGATGATTTTTATCAAGCTTGTATATTTAAGTTCAGTAATTTCACTTAAATGGCAATAAAGATGACCTATTAATTGTCATTCAAGTGAAATTACTGAACTTAAATATACAAGCTTGATAAAAATGATCGTTCTAGAAGAAAATTTCAAATGGCACTTAGAGGCTTTTGCATCTGAACTCTTCATATATGTATATATATATATATATATAATCGTGATTAATGGCATCTAACATAAAGGTTTGTGTGTGTGTGTAATATAGGCCTACATGCAGACATAATACTCTCCACATGAAACACACACACATAGGTGTGTGTGTGTGTGTGCTGTCAAATCAATTAATCACATCTAACATAACATTTTGTAAATATATGTAATACATATACACACAGACATACTCATCATATGACATGTAGGCCTATTCGAACGTTTATGTTAGCAATTCATCGATTATTAGACTATATATATTGAAACTAAAAACAATTACTGCCTTATTTTTTTATTTTTGCCAAAGCCTGCTGTGAAATGACTAGTAGGCTAACTTTTATTAGTTCTAAATACTGATCAAATAAGGCATATGCAAAATTCCAAAAATAATGTATGTATAGCCTATATATATATATATATATATATATATAACTCATAACTTGAAATTCACTAAAACATAGTAGGCTATATTATACTAATACCCATAACATTTAAGCAGGTTAAGCCAGTATGGTCAGTTCAATGACGATGATCTGAACCATGGAGTGCTACACATCAAAATAAGATATGCGAAATACCATAGCTATATTTTAAGTCTATCAGTATATAAATGTTATGTTATATGCATTTGATAAGAGTAGAGAAAGAGACATATAGCTGACGCCTTGCTTGAGTTCGCAGTGAAAGTGCCATTACAGTCTTCAAAGGGCAAAACAACTTCGGTGACGTCACCGGGCGCAAGGTGTTTTAATTGTTCATTGTAAAATATGCGCCGCATTACCACATGAATAGATGATGAGCTGTCATGGCATGTCAATTTCCTTTAATGTCCTCTGCTACTTGTTAAATATGCAGAGGGGCAGAGGGAGGGGGTATATAAGCTCTCCTGGACCCCTCGACCTGTCATTCGGACTTCAGTCCATCATGATTGCGCACGGAGCTTTGCGCCTGGCCTGCTACCAACTTCTGCTTATTGGAGTATTTGGAAAACATGGCGCAAGGAATATGTCACTTCACTCCTCCAGAGCGGACCGAAGCCATCGCTATCATTTACCCACATATATGATGCACCTCTACAGGCATTTCAGACTCAACCAGACGCGTCCCGTGGAGAGCATGGAGCACGAGCACGCGGACACCATCAAGAGCATCATATCAAAGAGTAAGATTTGATTCACTCTATGGAATTTATTTTATGCTTAAGTTAGATGATGCTATGAATTTATTTTTGCATTTAAAAACGCGAGAGTTGCGCACCGAGGTGCAAACTCAGGCTCTTTTGTTGGGGGTCTCGGTGGCTCCTGGCTGTCAAATCTCAGTGCCAGACACCTTCAATCCACATCTCACTCGCTGGTGAATAAGTCCAGGACTAATGCTCTGCGCAAAGCTGATGTGGATTAGACCCTCGCCAGACATCCTTACACAAATCAGTTGTTAAACCCAAATCAACATCACCCTCCTCGGCTCTTTTTCACACGTCGTCTGATTAGATTAGGAGCTCCGGGTTCCGAGCACGAGTTCTGGAGGTGTTAAACGATGGGTTTCGGTGTTTGTTCTGAAGGGATTACAGTCGCACTGCCTGGCCTCTCCATTAAGATAAACTTAATATCAGATCGATACTGCGCGCTTTTTAATCAGATTGGTGATGTGATACGGAATAATAATTCAAGAAATGAGACTGATGCGGTGCACACACTCTAAAAGATGCTGGGTTGTTTCAACCCAAATTTGGGTCAAATATAGACAGCCGTTGGGTTACATTTTTAATCCAATGTTTGGGTTTGTCCACGTTTTACCCAAAATTGGGTTAAAACAACCCGACGTTTTTTAGAGTGCACCTTTGACTAATTGATTGTGGTTTCTAATATTTAGTTATTGCTCATCTTATTCAAGCCTAATATAAACATTTAATGTGCAAGGAGGGAGAAAATAAAAGGTTTATAAAAAGCAATAGCTTGTCGATATTCAAAGTTCATCCTCATTAATGTATATTGCATCTTTAATAATACATTTGACAACATTTCTGGAAACATTGCACTTTAATAAAATTGTCTTGGTTTATCACCAACAACAACAATAATAAGTTATATGTAACATTTTAATAGATTTAAATAAATGTATTATATTATTATTGTTTTAAATATGTATTCTATTGTGATTGTAGCATTATTATTTCAATTAAATGAGAATAAATTGTCTAGAATAAACAGAATAATCATTTGAATGCAACAAGAAAAATATAATACATATTTTAAATAATTATTATCTCAAATATTATATTTTATTGTTACAGGCTAAAGAGCATTTAAAATAAATTATTTAGAATAAACAGAATCATATAAAAAACATTTGAAATTATGTAAAATATTAGGCTATATTTTCTTGTTGCAGTCTAATGATTATTTTTAATTAATTATTTATAATAAACAGAATAATCATTAGTATGCAACAAGAAAAATATAATACATATTTTTAATTATTTTCTCAAATATTATATTTTATTGTTAAAGGCTAATGAGTATTTAAAATAAATGATTTAGAATAAACAGAATAATCATTAGACTGCAACAAGAAAAATATAATAAACATTTAAAATTTTCTCAAATATTATATTTTATTGTTACAGGCTAATGAGTATTTAAAATAACTTATTTATAATAAACTGAATAATCATTAGACTGCAACAAGAAAAATATAATACAAATTCTAAATAATAATGATAATAATTGATATTATTATTGACAAACCAAGCCAAATATATTAAAGAAAATCCAGAAATTTTTGCAAATTGGAAGATGAACCCAATATTAAAGAAGTCATCTAATGATTATTTGAACTAGACTGATGTTGAATGGCAGAGCTATTAAACAGCCAGTAACACTTATTAGATAAACCAAAGCAATTAGCAATTTTAATGTAAATGTACAGCAGGCCTAATACACTGGACTGGACAAGAGCCTCACACACACGAGGATCAAAGTGTGTGTGTTCAGCTGGCACAAATCACCTCATTACCTTTGGGTTTGTGTGCACTACAGAGAGCCATTCATCCCTGGAGGAAAATAAACATCAAAAGAGTGTCTTAAACTGTGAATCTCCCAAACCCTGTGCAGGACACCGTGACCCGCACCACAGAGCCAGTCATAGCGGGACGTTTTTGGAGATTGAGATTTATGCATCATCTGAAAGCTGAATAAATCATATGTCCATGGTTCTTAGGGTGCATCATAGGATACATTGTTAGGATAGGACAATATTTGGCCGAAATACTATTTGAAAATCTGCAATCTGTGGAAATATTGAGAAAATCGCCTTTAAAGTTGTGCATTTTTGTTCGTGATTTTAGTGCATCCACTCACAAAAATACATTTTTGCTATATTTACTGTAGGAAATTTACAAAATAATTTCATGGAACATGATCTTTACTTAATATCCTAATGATTTTTGGCATAAAAAAAATTGTAATGTGGACTCATGCATTTTCAAATCTGCTTTGAAATGATATGTATTGTGAAAAGCGCTATGCAAAAAAATGTGCATTGAATAAATGTCAATAACTTTGACCCATACAATGTATTGTTGGCTATTGCCACAAATTTACCTGTGCAACTTATAACTGGTTTTATGGTCCAGACAGGGTCACATATAAGTTGAACTTAATACAAACGGGAAAAAATGAAATTAATAATTTGCATGTGATTTTACATCTTCTCATCACCTTTTTCCAGGTGTGATCAATCAAGACAGGCACTACATCACACACTTCGACCTTTCCTCTGTGCTTTCCGAACGCCAGATTCAGTCCGCGGAGCTGAGGATCCGGATCCCCAGAGAAACACATCAATCGAACATCACAGTGGAGGTCCGACACCAGCAGGACGTCCCGTGCAACCAGCGCCAATTCTGCCTGGAAAACCAGTCCCTGGGCCAGCTCTCAGGATCATCTCTGATGAGCGTTTCCCATAACTGGAGGGTCTATAACATCACACACCTGCTTCTAGACTGGATCGGTCCCAAGCTTTTCGAGAAGAGGCGCGCGAAGGCGAAAAGAGCCGTGAGGATTCTTCAAAACGGGCCGAAGCATCTCGACGGCATCCGTCACAGAGCAATGCTGCTAATATTCTCACAAACCAGCTCTGAACTGGGAGAACCGGATAAAGCCAGTCTCCTCCACACGGCGGAGAAGTCCAAGTTCTTATTCAACACCGAAGGAAAGGAGATTCGGAGAGAGAAGTTGCACAAGAGCAGGAGGGGTCGCAGAGGTCAACCCATGAGGAGCCCGGAGCTGGTCAGGAGCGCGGTGGACAGGAGCTCCATGTGCAGGAGGGTCGACATGCATGTGGACTTCAACCAGATCGGATGGGGGTCGTGGATCGTTTTCCCGAAGAAGTACAACGCGTTCCGGTGCGAGGGAAGCTGCCCGAATCCTCTGGGAGAAGAGCTTCATCCCACCAACCACGCGTACATGCAGGTGAGCGGCGCCATTCTCCTCAACAGGGCGATATCCTTGGCTAAAACCATCAAATACATGTTCATTACTTGAAATATAATTCAATTAAATTAAATGTTGAAAGGGTTTTATTTCTGTTTGCATGCCAAAGGCAAAATTTCTCATTTAGCTTTTTTTAAGTACTGAAATGACTTAAACTGAAATAAAAATGTTTTATAAAATGAAGAAAAAAAAAATTTATTTCTAAAATTAAGACTTAAAAAATGTCAATTGAATAAACGTATTATTTCTCAATTTCATTTCAGTACTTTAACTAAGCTAAAACGAAAATAAAAAAAGTAGGCTACATTAAAAAAAAAAGGTCAAATAAAATAAAATAAATGTTAACCAAAACAGTATTTTATTTCAGCAACATTTCTCATTTTCGTTTAGTTTCACTTAACGTACTAAAAAACTTTTTCAAAATTCATTACTTGAAATAAAAAATAAAAAATAATAAAAAAAATATATATATATAACAAACTAAAACAAATAAAATTACAAAAAAATTGTTAGTTGAAATAAAATCAAATTTATTTTACAACATTATTTCTCATTTTCCTTTTAGTAGCTAAAAAATGTAATAAATTACATTAAAAAAAACATTTTTGAAAATTGAAATAAATGTTAACTGAATATAAAAATATAAAAAACTTTTTCAACATTTCTCATTGTCATTTAGTTTAACTTGAAGTATTAAAATAAAAATTGCAAATTAAAATGAATAAGATGACACAGCAAAATTACTAAAACTTGGTGAATGTAAAATAAAATTTGTGAATTATGAACATAAGCCTAGCTGAGGCTGTCCGTGTCCGATGTGCTAACGCTGGTGTCCTGCTCCTCCTCAGAGTCTGCTGAAGTATTACCAGCCCAGCAGAGCTCCGGCCGCGAGCTGCGCGCCCACCAGGATGAGTCCGCTCAGCATGCTGTACTACGAGAACGGGGAACTCATCCTGAGACACCACGAGGACATGCTGGTGGAGGAGTGTGGGTGCCTGTGACCGACCCACGTCTTCATCACCTGGCCTTCATCACAGAGACCATCTTCATCACAGAGACCATCTTCATCAGATCTTCATCAGATCTTCATCAGAGAGACGATCTTCATCAGATCTTCATCAGAGAGACGATCTTCATCAGATCTTCATCAGATCTTCATCAGATCTTCATCAGATCTTCATCAGATCTTCATCAGATCTTCTTCATCAGATCTTCTTCATCAGATCTTCTTCATCAGA
>JAULUF010000012.1:20922500-20960000 GCA_031834385.1 Semotilus atromaculatus
TAGAGAGAAAAGCCACTGAAAGCAACTTCTTCCTGTGAGTTTTTCCCCAAAGGTTTTAATGTCAAAACTTTTTTTTTAAATAATGCACTGCAAAATCCTTATTAGATCTTTACTTCTAAAGGCCTCAATGTCACCGTCTGCATCTCTGAGACCCCGTAGAGCCCGAGAGCAGGACAGTGACGTGGCTTCATCAACATCCAGAGAGAACGGCTCAACAAACTCGTCCTCATTTCTAGAACTCAGACTATGGGGTTTTTGTCTTCGGGGTCACAGGGGTCACAGGGGTCACGAGTTCAGCACAATCACCTGCCATTGTTCCCAGTAAAGGTCCTGATCCGGCAGGGACGTTCCAGAATCACAGCTCTTGGGATCAGATTCAGGGAGAAACGGTACGTACAGTGTGTTTTAAGCGATTGCTATATTTATGGGCTAAATATGGGACAGATGTGTCAATTTACAAACCTATTTAACTTCTATTAATGTAGAAATGTGCTCTGCTTTAACATATTTAAGTGACTTTTGAGTTTGGTTCCAAAAATGTGGATTTTATATTTAAAATGAGTAATTATATAGGATGATAACAAGCATTGATTTCTATTTTTATGAGAGAAGAATGCATGTTAATTTTCAGGGCTTTAGAAGTTGTAGGGATCAGTTTTCGCATTTCTACAAGAAGTTAAATGTAATTTGCAAGGACAGCATTACAAAAATGTAAGTATAGCCCACAAAGTGCTGTTTTCATTATGTGGAACATGGTTAAAATATATACTTATAATACGGTTTAGGCGATTTTTTTAGAATGGTAAGCAAAAAAAAACCTCATTGAATTAAAAATGTTTCTTAATATGCTACACTAAATAACGAAGTCGAAAACCTGATAAACTATACTGTAAAAGCAAACGCCGTAGTTTCAGAGCTAAAAAGTTGTCTTTCACAGCTTGTGCTGCCGTCAAGCAATGTGGCACGACTTTTTACGACAGTTGTAGCGGAATCCGGCAACTCTGCATGTTGCTCGGTCTCGGGTCTCGCATTACAGAACAGAACATAAACTTACACACTTTATAACTAAATTAACTAAGTCATCTGTCCGGTGAATGGAGACGGTGAGACAGCATCGCATGTCTGAATGTGAGGGTTTACCAGCTCTAGTCGATCACTCTGCTTTACTTTACAGATCTGAATGTGTTCATATTCTCACTTTAATGCATGTAACGTTAGTTGAATGAATGGCATGACGTCATTCGTCGATAATACTGCAGTCCATAACAGTTAATATTTGTGATGTAACATTAAATAATATGGTAATGTTCGTTTCGATTCAGAAATACTCGTGCTACTATTAATAACGTCATGTGTTTCTATATTTGTCTGTTCAGCTGTTTGAGGCTTCGAGTGCATGGCTTTTTCCTAATTGCACATTACTCTATTAAATTAAGATGAGATGACGGTACTGGTAGATTTTAATTGAAATGTTGAACTGTGTTTTTAGGACGAAAGTATAATGGAAAAAGTATCAGGGCGAGACAGGGTGTCGTCACATTTGTTTTAGCAGCTGTAATTTTTCTCTATTAAAAACTCTGTTGGCCAATGATTATATTTTTCTGTATTACCTTTTACATTTTTTTCCGTGTCATGAGTTGTTTGGGGCTTTATAATTCTGGAAGTTGAAGAGCATGCTCAAACAAACAACACGTGACAGAAATAAATAAAACATTTGTAGCCTAAATATATATATATTCAATTCAATTCACATGTATTTGTATAGGGATTTTCACAATACACATCATTTCAAAGCAGCATTACAGAAAATGCTTGAGTCCACATTACAATTTAGAGTGATCTGTTATCAGACGAAACTGTTTAAGTTATATACGGTATTTCAGAAATGTACATATACACAATCACAGTTATATACATACATATATATTTATAGTATACATATAATGAAATATATCCACACATATATTATATAAACAAAACTTTGTAAGTTAGATGTGATTAATCGATTTGACAGCATGGGTTGTTTTGGGCTTTATAAATTCTGCATATATACTCACATATTATGTTCATATTTCTGATGTCACTGCATGTTTGTGCGCTCTGGCAGGAAGTGGCTGTCCGTGGCTCATACCTGTGACTTCCTGTGCACCTGTGAGTAACCCACCAACCACTGCTCAGATCACAGCTGATCCACCAATCACTGCTCAGATCACACCTGATCCACCAATCACTGCTCAGATCACACCTGATCCACCAATCACTGCTCAGATCACACCTGATCCACCAATCACTGCTCAGATCACACCTGATCCACCAATCACTGCTCAGATCACACCTGATCCACCAATCACTGCTCAGATCACACCTGATCCACCAATCACTGCTCAGATCACACCTGATCCACCAACCACTGCTCAGATCACACCTGATCCACCAATCACTGCTCAGATCACACCTGATCCACCAACCACTGCTCAGATCACACCTGATCCACCAATCACTGCTCAGATCACACCTGATCCACCAATCACTGCTCAGATCACACCTGATCCACCAATCACTGCTCAGATCACACCTGATCCACCAATCACTGCTCAGATCACACCTGATCCACCAATCACTGCTCAGATCACACCTGATCCACCAATCACTGCTCAACCAATCACTGCTCAGATCACACCTGATCCACCAATCACTGCTCAACCAATCACTGCTCAGATCACACCTGATCCACCAACCACTGCTCAGATCACACCTGATCCACCAATCACTGCTCAGATCACACCTGATCCACCAATCACTGCTCAGATCACACCTGATCCACCAATCACTGCTCAGATCACACCTGATCCACCAATCACTGCTCAGATCACACCTGATCCACCAATCACTGCTCAGATCACACCTGATCCACCAATCACTGCTCAACCAATCACTGCTCAGATCACACCTGATCCACCAATCACTGCTCAACCAATCACTGCTCAGATCACACCTGATCCACCAATCACTGCTCAACCAATCACTGCTCAGATCACAACTAATCCACCAATCACTGCTCAGATCACTCCTGAACCCAACCGGATGGCGGAGGCCGTGGCGAAGGTCGCCAGGAGGATCAATGCCACCATGGAGGAGGGCAGAGACTCGCTGGGTGAGAGTGAGACACCACCTGACTACTAATAATACCTCATATCTCATAGGAATTGTGTTTTCATGTTTATACTCTTGTCACTCTTCTAAACGCACGCATAACTCCTGGTGTCCGTCGACCTCAAGGGACCGCTATAGGGGTATGTGGAAATAAAGGATTCAAAAATGATTAACATGAATGAATAAATAAATATTTGATTGAAATAAAACAATACATATTACATTAAAATTGATTAAAATGAATAAATAAATAAATAAACTTGATTACATAACTGCTTTAAAATTAATTAATGAATAATGGATTTAAATAAAATACATATAACATTAAAATGATTGATATATTAACATGTTCATACATTTGAAACAATTTTAATGTACTGCTATATGTTTTATTTAAATCCATTATTTATCAATAATTTTTTATCAATTTTAATTTACTGATATGGATTATTATTTAAATCGATTTATTTTTCATTCATTCAATTAATCAATTTTACTGTCATGTAAATGTATATGTACATAATGTAGTTCTTTATGTACATGATCATTCATTTTAAACAAGATAATACATATGACAGTACATTAAAAATGTACATAAAAAAATACAAATAAAAATGTATGAATAAATAAGAAATGGATTTAAATAGATAAAATAATAGATATAACAGTACATTACAAAATTAATTAATTATTTAATTTATTTAAATAAATAAAATATATATAACAGTGCATAAAAGATTGATTAAAATTAACAAATTCATTTATAAAAAGTTTGATTTACATACAAAATTGCTATAACAGTACATTTCTATAGTGGGGAGAGAAAAACAACAGAAAGTAATAATGTAACTAAATATTTTCCAAATAATATTTTACACTTTTTTTTTTTTCATAGTATAATTTGGGTATAAATTGACTTAAATCTAAGGACGCGAGTCCCTCCACGAGGACGATCATATTTTGGGGTCCCTGGCAACTAAAAGATTGAAATCCAAAGAAAGTCATACAGAAATGCTTTTACATACTGATAATTGCACAATAATAGACTCACTGTTCCTCACGGATAGTTTGTGTGTGTGTTTCGGCAGTAGATGGAGCCGGCGTGCCGAGAAGCTCCTGTAAATCACTTCATTCTTCTGACATTTTACAATTGATCAAATGTCATCATATCAGTCATTTAATGTCAAGAGTAATAAAGTCACGTCGCAATCAGCAGCATTGTGAACCTCTGATTAAACACACACACACACACACACACACCTGCCTCCAAATTACTGCATTAATCTCTGATAGTATTTGCCGTGATTGTGTGAGTGATTTGCACAATGGCTGTGTGTTGAGGAACGACACGATCTCACATTAAAGGATTAGTTCACTTAAAAAAAACTTTTGCTGATAATTTCCTCCCCCCATGTCATCCAAGATGTCCATGTCTTTCTTTCTTCAGTCGAAAAGAAATGAAGGTTTTTGATGAAAACATTCCAGGATTTTTCTCCATATAATGGACTTCAACAGGACCCAAACGGTTCAAGGTCCAAATGACAGTTTCAGTGCAGCTTCAAAGGGCTTTAAACGACACCAGACGATGAATAAGGGTCTTATCTAGACAAACCATCCGCATTTCACAAATACATAAAACAGTTTAAGTTTTATAAGCACAAGTGCTGGCCTTGCTCTGTTCTGTGATGCGCGTTCGTGACTCACGTAATACGCAATTACGTTGAAAAGGTCACGCTTCTGTCCTGACGAAAATGTTCTTTTAGCCTTTTTAATATTAAACACCCAGGATACACACACGAAATGGGCATTTAAACGATAAACTGACACAAAGACATTTGAATATGTGTATATGGTCCTCCTTCCTCACATTCGTAAACACTGACTCGGTACTTCCGCCGACGCGTGACCTTTTCAACGTAATTGCGTATTACGTGAGTCACGAACGATCATCACAGAACAGAGCAAGGCCAGCATTTGTGCTTATAAAACTGTTTTATGTATTTGTGAAATGCGGATGGTTTGTCTAGATAAGACCCTTATTCATCGTCTGGTGTCGTTTAAAGCCCTTTGAAGCTGCACTGAAACTGTCATTTGGACCTTGAACCGTTTGGGTCCTGTTGAAGTCCATTATATGGAGAAAAATCCTGGAATGTTTTCATCAAAAACCTTCATTTCTTTTCGACTGAAGAAAGAAAGACATGGACATCTTGGATGACATGGGGGGAGGAAATTATCAGCAAAAGTTTTTTTTAAACTGAACTAATCCTTTAACACACTGATTTCAGCGGTAATGCCAGAGTCTGAACCACTGTGTGTTTTCTCCAGATCTGTCCGACTGTGGTCTTGTTAGTTTCCCTGACGGCGTCTTCAAGATGATGCGCAGCTGCACACACAACATACACACAATCTCTCTGGCCAACAACACCGTCAAAGCCTTGAGCAACAAGTTCTTCCTCACGTTTACACAGTTAAGAGGTAAGGCGTCTCTACACCATGAGTTATTTCTCCGGGAAATGAATAATAGGATTATATATTTGTCATGAGTCCTGTCTTGTGTTCCCCTTGTCTTGTGTGTACTTTTTACAGAAACTAAAGCCACCAATACATGTGAGAAACAAGGGCTATAAATACACACAAACAAGCTTAACGAGGAAATGAGGATTCATGCATCAGCGTGAAAGACTACAAGACTACAAAACTTGGCAACAAGACAGGAATCATGACAATATTAAAGTATAAAGTGATGAATCAACTTTTATGAATCATTCTGACATCAGCAGAAAAACAGCTTCACATTACGAAACATTTGTTCACAACAAAGACTGAATTTAATCAAATAATTATATCATTGAACTGATTTAAACTCTACATTCTGAAGCATTGCAAGTGATTCATTAAACAATATTGACTTACACTGCTTTTGGCTCAGTAAGATTAAAAAAGAAAATTAATAGCTGAACTTTATTCAGTAAAGATGCATTAAATTGATCAAAAGTGACAGTAAAGACATTTATAATGTAAGAAAAGTTTATATTTCAAATAAACAATGTTCTTTTGAACTTTCTATTCATCAAAGAATCCTGGAAAAAAAATGTATAAACTCTAAAAACAACTGTTTTCAACTGATAATTATCATAAATGTTTAACAAATCATCATATTATCCTGATTTCTGAAGGATCATGTGACACTGAAGACTGGAGTAATGATGATGAACATTCAGCTTTGATCACAGGAATAAATTACACTTTACATATTCATATAGAAAACAGCTGATTTACATAATAATAATATTTCTATTGTATTTTTGATCAAATTAATGCACAACACTTTATCTTACTATTGAGCTGTAGTTGCTAAATATTCTTCACATGAAGCTGTTTCACAGTGACTTGCAGTAGTTGCATCATTTGCAATGCTTTATGGGAGTTGTGGACCGGTTTCTAGCGTTGCACAGAATACACCAGCGCAGGTGTAGATCACATGACGAGCATATATGCGTGTGTGTGTGTGTGTGTGTGTGTGTGTACCTGCGAGGTGTAGATGTGTCCTTCTGAGTGTGTGTGTGTGTGTGTACCTGCGAGGTGTAGATGTGTCCTTCTGAGTGTGTGTGTGTGTGTGTGTGTGTGTGTGTGTGTGTGTACCTGCAAAGTGTAGATGTGTCCTTCTGAGTGTGTGTGTGTGTGTGTGTGTGTGTACCTGCGAGGTGTAGATGTGTCCTTCTGAGTGAGTGTGTCTGTGTGTGTGTGCTTGTTTATGTGATTTATGAGGACACAAATTTGTATAATGACATGTATATTAACTGAAACGTGGTTTATGAGGACATTTCATGAGTCCTCGTAATTCAAATAGCTTAAAAAACATAAAACAAACAATGTTATTGTTATTAAAAATGTAAAAATGCAGAATGTTTCCTGTGATGGGCAGGTTTAGGGATAGGGGCAGTGTGTGTGTGTGTGTGTGTGTGTGTGCGTGTGTGTGTGTGTGTGATGGGCAGGTTTAGGGATGGGGCAGTGTGTGTGTGTGTGTGTGTGTGTGTGTGATGGGCAGGTTTAGGGATAGGGGCAGTGTGTGTGTGTGTGTGTGATGGGCAGGTTTAGGGATAGGGGCAGTGTTTGTGTGTGTGTGTGTGTGTGTGTGTGTGTGTGTGTGTGTGTGTGTGTGTGTGTGTGTGTGTGTGTGTGTGTAAGGGGATAGAATATACAGTTTGTACAGTGTAAAAACCATTACGCCTATGGAGAGTCCTCATAATGTAGTTGCATCAACGTGCGTGTGTGTGTGTGTGTGTGTGTGTGTGTGTGTGTGTGTGGTTCTTGTAGACCTGGATCTGCAGGGAAACGTCCTCACGAAGCTGCCGGAGGCGGTAGGAGACATGGAGCACTTGGTCAACATCAACCTCTCCAGAAACCGTCTGTCGGTGTTCCCCGAGCGGCTGGTGGACGTGAGAAGCCTCGAGCACATCAGCGTGGAGGGGAACGCCATCACAGGTGCCCATCACACCGATCACATGTTCCTTATGCTCAAACAGGGTTAAAAAGACTAGTTTTTGGATTCATTGGATCAGCCAATGCACATGCGCAGTCCTAAGCACACAGTGACTTTCCCAGTCAGCGATTGGCTGTTTTATTCAGAAGGCGGGGCTTATTCAACTCAATTCAATTCACATTAATTTGCATAGCGCTTTCCACAATACACATCATTTCAAAGCAGATTTACAGAAAATGCTTGAGTCCATTTTACAATTTAGAGTGATCTGTTATCAGAGGAAACTGTCTAAGTTATGTTTCAGAAATGTACATATACACTATCACAGTTAGTGAAAAAAGTATGAATTTAAACAATGTAATAATTTAATGCAGAAACATTGAGGTAATGAATACTTGTTTGTTAACAGATGATTATGATATTTAGAAAAATGTAGTATTGGTGCATGTTGATTCATGATGATTATAATACATTAAATTATTAAAATTGATGAATAAATAAATAAGAAATTGATTTAAATAAATAAAATAAAAGATACAACAGTGCAATAAAAACTGATTAAAATGAATTAATAGATTTATTTATTTAAATAAATAAAATAATAGATATAACAGTACTTTCAAAATTGATTAAATTGAATGAATGATTGAATTTATTTAAATAAATAAAATACATACAACAGTACATAACATATTGATTAAAATGAACAAATTAATTTATAAAAAGTTAGATTTACATAAAAAATTGTGATAACAGTACATTTTCATAGTGGGTAGAGAAAAACAACAGAAAGTAATAATAATGTAATTTAATATTTTCCAAATAATATTTTACACACACACACATATATATATATATATAAAAAAAATTTCATAGTATAATTTGGGTATAAATTGACTTAAATCTCAGGACGCGAGTCCCTCCATGAGGACCATCATATTTTGGGGTCCCTGGCAACTAAAAGATTGAAATCCAAAGAAAGTCATACAGAAATGTTTAAATGCTTTATATATCGCCATATTGCAGCAGCACCTTCTCCCATTCATTAGGAATATGAGTGGACCGTCTTTGTGTTTATAAAGTCTTTGATATTAACTAGATGCTTTTTGAATGAATAATTCACCCTGAAATTAAGTGCCCAAAATATATATATATATATATATATATATATATATCAGTACATAAAACATTTATTAAAATGAATAAATGAATGAATACAAATAAGACTTAAATAAAGTAATACTTTTAACAGTGCATTAAAAAATGTATTAAAATGAATGAAAAAATACATAAATAGATTTAAATAAATAAAATAATACATATAAAATTGACTTTATACCAGCTTTATTTCAATTACCGAAATTGAGTTTAGTTAACAATAGCAACACTGTTGTTTTCCATGCAGTGAAAGTGAACAGGACAGACAAAATAAAGCGCTCATGTTCCAAAAAGGACTAAATAAACCATAAATTATGATAAAATTACTGGACTACTGTAGAGATTTTTATTTTCCATACACCATCTGTTGTCATATATCTTTGAAATGACATGAGGATGAGTAAATAATTCATTTTTAGGTGAATTATCTCCTTAATTATGTTCCAAACGCAAAAAAAAACAGGCATGGAGTGTGCTAGCACTGATAAACACTAATTCTAATTGCAAGGCAACATGTTAATTAACTCTCATTAGGCTTGTGTCATTCACACCGTCCCTTCAAGAGAACACTAATGCATAGATCACTGCGACTTCAGAGAAATTACACGTTTAAAAAGCTGTTCTGCTTTACACACACACACACACACACACACACTCAAACACGTTATACAAAACACACGAGTGAAAGAGAAGCAAGGTCTGAAAAATATGGCAGAATAATCTGCAAGCACTCAGAAAACATTAATGCTAATGGTGTGGGCGTTTTTTACATCAAATTGATCAAAAGTAATGGATATCAGACCTATTTTAAGATCTTTTGCATTGCAACATTATTCTCATGATCATTAAGCACATTTACCCTCAAATTGTCATTAGTGTGATTAAATAAAATGTTTAGATATGTTTTTTTTTGTGTAAATCTCAAAGGTTATATTTCTTAAGACAACTGTAATGAAAATCTTCATTGTTTTATTATTACAATAATGTCACAATGAAAAAAAAAAGTAATGCCTTTATAAATAATGCATTATAAACATGTTTTAATGCATTAAACATGCCTTGTTTTGCATCTTATAATGCATTATGATATGAATACATTATACATATTACAATACATTATAATAATCTATTCATTGAACACATATAATGCATTAAAACGCATGGCGAACAACCAGTTTCAGGTGTAACATTATAATATTATAATTTGGTTACAATTATTGGTGAAATGATATAATGCTGTTATGAATACCTTTTTAATGCATCATAGAAGTGTTACAGAAAGACTCTAAAAGGCTAAACTCGTCTCAGACTCACACAGAGGCTTCAGTTACATGCAGAGTTCAGAGTGTGTCAGTCTATCACAGATAATCATCATATATATATACGTGCATCTGCACACGCTGAACAAGACATTCATTTCATTATTGTCAACAAGATTCAAACCCAGACATTGCAAAAATGTGTGCTTGAATCATATGAATAATTGACAGAATCGATGCACGAACAAAACTTCTGATTTCCACGTCTTTCTGTCGAGATATTGATGTTGAAGCAGCTGTAGGGAACATTTCTGGAAGATTGCACAACTGTGAACCCATGTTGTGATAATTAGAAGCAAACTAATAGGAGTTCATTTTGTATCCAGTATATTAGAACATTTAAAAAAAAATGGAATTGGTCAGATTTTTTTACAAGAAGTCTCTTCTGCTGCACTAAAGCTGCAAAAATATTACATAGAATAAAGGATTACAATTTAAAATAAGAGTTTTCTGTGTGAATATATCTTAAAGTGTAATTTATTCCTGTGATCAAAGCTGTATTTTCAGCATCATTACAGTTTCACAGCAGAAACTGAACGTCTCAATTTCCTTATCAATTCACTTCTATAATACTTCTAAAAAAGGATTCAATACAAATAAAACCCAGACGCTAAATTATGGTTTCCATGGCGATGTATTTTCTCAGTGATTATCAGATGTAATATTCTCACATACAGTAAGTGCAGCCGATCTCAGTGCAACATGACAACATCAGCAGTGAACGAGAATACACACGAGAGTCAGTGCTTCAGGAACACGAGGACTCATCCTCTAAAGCTTCACTAGTGAAATAAAAAACACTGATTCATTGTAATTGTAAAACATGAAAATGGAAAACTGTCTTTTTTTTTTTACCTGCCTCGCTCACTTACACAAGAACATTATGACCGACTTTTTTACGGTACATTTCTGGCAAATTCACTGTATAGGTAAAAAACTTTAGCTGGAAATAACATTATTCAAGAACCACTATAAAGCCAAAACAATCTCTGTTGCCTTAAACTATATGTTTATCTCTGTAAAGCTGCTTTGAAACAATCTACATTGTTAAAAGCGCTGTGTAAATGAACATGACTAGGTAATGCTAGTTAATGCATTGGGAAACTACATTCAAACTGATTCAACTTTTTGATGAGGAAAAAAAAATGACCAAGTGCACATTTTAGCTAATGAGATATTATAACATAACTTAAATTTAAATAAACAGTGTAACAAATTAGAATATATGTGTAAACATTTGATACCAAAGTGATACACACACACACACATTACTGAGGGTCACTGTGACACACACACACACACACACACACATTACTGAGGGTCACTGTGACACACACACACACACACACACACATTACTGAGGGTCACTGTGACACACACACACACACAACATTTTGTGTTTCTAAGATGCTATTTCACATCTTGAGACTCCAACTGCTCTATTAAAATCCATTGATCTCCTTCTAGCTGTTTAAAAAAAAAAAAATTACTAAAAATGTTATATCTTTAATGTTTTTGTAAATAACGTGATCTTAAAGTCTCTCTCTCTCTCTCTCACACACACACTCACACACACTCACACCCACACACACACACACACACACACACACTCACACACACTCACACACACACACTCACACACACTCACTCACACACACACACACACACACACAGATTTGCCGGTGGAGAAGCTGTGTCTGATGCCGTCCCTGAAGACTGTGGATGTGAGATGTAACCCGCTGACGCTCGACTCCTCGTCTCTCCCGCATCACTTCACCATCCTCACATAATTTCATGCGCTGGACCTCATGCTGTGCCCCAGAATTTTTCAATAAATATTTATTAAACTGTGCAAACGACTTTTGCTCTGATTTTAGTACAGTAGTGTTGGACAGATGGACACATACTGCTTCATTTTCATTCCGGCTGTGATGGTAAATTATACTTCAAAACACGACTCAATATAGAAATTCAAAAAAGTTCTTGAACTCAAGGCAGTTTTTTTCTCCATAACGCCATTAATTTTTCTATGAATATTTCATTCTGAGTTCACGTTGTGTCGGAGTTACCATAATTATTACTTGCCCTTCGGACTCAGAGATTCTGTTCATTTCTGTGGCAACGTTCACAATATGTTTTCATGTGTCTTTGTTATTTATGAAAGTATTTATGACAGATATCTGTCTGTCTGTCTATCTATATCTATCTATCCATCCATCCATCCATCTTTCCATCCATCCTTCCATCATCCATTTATCCATCCATCCATCCATCTATCCATCCATCCATCCATCCATAATCCATTTATCCATCCATCCATCCATCTATCCATCCATCCATCCATCAGTCCATCTATCATCCATCCATCATCCATCCATCCATCCATCCATCCATCAGTCCATCTATCATCCATCCATCATCCATCCATCTATCATCCATCCATCCATCAGTCCATCTATCATCCATCCATCATCCATCCATCTATTATCCATCCATCCATCCATCCATCAGTCCATCTATCATCCATCCATCCATCATCCATCCATCCATCCATCATCCATCCATCATCCATCCATCCATCCATCTATCATCCATCCATCATCCATCCATCCATCCATCCATCATCCATCCATCCATCATCCATCCATCCATCTATCATCCATCCATCATCCATCCATCCATACATCATCCATCCATCCATCATCCATCCATCCATCATCCATCCATCTATCCATCCATCATCCATCCATCATCCATCCATCATCCATCCATCCATCCATCTATCCATCCATCTTTCCATCCATCCTTCCATCATCCATTTATCCATCCATCCATCCATCTATCCATCCATCCATCTTTCCATCCATCCATCCATCCATCATCCATTTATCCATCCATCCATCTATCCATCCATCCATCCATCCATCCATCAGTCCATCTATCATCCATCCATCATCCATCCATCTATCATCCATCCATCCATCCATCAGTCCATCTATCATCCATCCATCATCCATCCATCTATTATCCATCCATCCATCCATCAGTCCATCTATCATCCATCCATCATCCATCCATCCATCATCCATCCATCATCCATCCATCCATCTATCATCCATCCATCATCCATCCATCCATCCATCATCCATCCATCCATCATCCATCCATCATCCATCCATCCATCCATCATCCATCCATCCATCCATCCATCATCCATCCATCTATCCATCCATCATCCATCCATCCATCCATCTATCATCCATCCATCCATCCATCATCCATCCATCCATCATCCATCCATCCATCCATCATCCATCCATCCATACATCATCCATCCATCCATCATCCATCCATCCATCCATCCATCCATCCATCATCCATCCATCTATCCATCCATCATCCATCCATCCATCCATCATCCATCCATCCATCATCCATCCATCCATCATCCATCCATCCATCCATCCATCCATCCATCATCCATCCATACATCCATCCATCATCCATCCATCCATCTATCCATCCATCCATCATCCATCCATCCATCCATCATCCATCCATCCATCCATCCATCATCCATCCATCTATCCATCCATCATCCATCCATCCATCCATCTATCATCCATCCATCCATCCATCATCCATCCATCCATCATCCATCCATCCATCCATCATCCATCCATCCATACATCATCCATCCATCCATCATCCATCCATCCATCCATCCATCCATCCATCATCCATCCATCTATCCATCCATCATCCATCCATCCATCCATCATCCATCCATCCATCATCCATCCATCCATCATCCATCCATCCATCCATCCATCCATCCATCATCCATCCATACATCCATCCATCATCCATCCATCCATCTATCCATCCATCCATCATCCATCCATCCATCATCCATCCATCCATCATCCATCCATCATCCATCCATCCATCCATCATCCATCCATCATCCATCCATCCATCCATCATCCATCCATCCATCCATCCATCCATCCATCTATCCATCCATCCATCCATCCATCCATCATCCATCCATCATCCATCCATCATCCATCCATCATCCATCATCCATCCATCATCCATCCATCCATCATCCATCCATCTATCCATCCATCCATCATCCATCCATCATCCATCCATCCATCCATCATCCATCCATCCATCCATCCATCCATCCGTCAGTCCATCTATCATCCATCATCCATCTATCCATCCATCCATCCATCATCCATCCATCATCCATCCATCCATCATCCATCCATCCATCCATCATCCATCCATCATCCATCCATCCATCCATCATCCATCCATCTATCTATCCATCCATCCATCCATCATCCATCCATCCATCCATCCGTCAGTCCATCTATCATCCATCATCCATCCATCATCCATCCATCCATCCATCCATCATCCATCCATCTATCCATCCATCCATCCATCCATCCATCCATCATCCATCCATCCATCCGTCAGTCCATCCATCATCCATCATCCATCCATCCATCCATCCATCCATCTGTCTCTGCTCTGCTGTGTGTTCCAGCACTAAGTGACGCTGCAGGATCTGAGCCTGTACTCGTTCCCTCAGGACAGTGTTTGTGCATCATCAAGTATCGGCACGATCACACTCAGATTAACGAGAGCGTTCAGTCCTTTATGTTCCAAAGGCCACTCTGATTTATTCTATTGTCCAAATGCCAAGGAGCCAATTATTCATCAGATCTTATATCGAGCCACTGATGATGCATTTTAAACCAGGAAATGAAGGAAACCGCTTTTACATTTCTGAATTTCTTGTTTCAGAAATTTTTGAAAAAATGTATTCTGATTGTTTTAAGATCTCAATATCAATAATGCAGCACTGATTGATTACTGATCATTTAAATATCATCTATAGTAAGATGGCAGATAGTATTGGCAGATATTGATATGTATATGCATTTTATGTAAGTATCTGCTGTACTGCTGTACTGTTACTGTACAAGCATCATAATTTAATAAAACTTTTTGTCCATATAAACATCAGCATCTGCACCAAAGTGCATATTTTTGCTCAGTTTGAGTCTCTGACTGTTTTTTCCTCCATATTCTCACTATATCCGACTATATGAGCAATAAAAGCCTGATGATCAATGATACTCAACACAAAAAAAATTTTTTTTTTTGTCTAGGTTCAATTTCAAACAAAATAGATTTTTTGGACTATTATTTCAAATGCTTTACAGGGTTAAACATGATGTAACTAATGTGCTCAGAAACAAATACAGAATACCTTTAACTGGCTGAAAGCGAAAGCTAGCGTTAACACGGATGTATGAACTACAGTAACAGAGACGTTGTGAAGCCAGAGAGTGTTGCCGTACAGTGAAGGCCTGATGGTCACCACAGGGATTAATAATACACGAGAGAGTCAGTCATTATGTGTATCGATGCATCTGTTGATTATGGGAATCCTGTGTTGATTACAGCTATTGTTCGCTGAGAGAAAGCATATTTAATTTTTCTAATATGAAGGGCTGTGAACACTGAATGCATGATTTGTAATCCAAAACACATTTATTCACACTAAAACAGAGAGGTTGACACTCCCTTCATAGTTCGAGATGAAAAGCAAATATGTACAAACATAAAAATATTTCCAATAAAATTCAGTTTACCCTCATTATTCAGGCTTAGTGTTTATGCCAATTTGCATGCACTTATTCGTCTCCTACAATGATAATTACAATGATCCACTTCATTGTTTTATGTTCCTTCATAATAGGATATGCTGCAGATAAATATTTTACAGCACATCTGCACCATATTTTCTGCAGAAACCCATCAATGTATTGTATTAATACAATACAGTATGTTATAATAATAACATGAAATGATGACGTGTAAAAGAAAATCCGAAAATTTACGGTAAAAAACTGGCAGCTGTGATTGCCAGAAACCTACCGTAAAAAAAATATGGTAGCAACATTTTAGGTTTTACAGACTTGACTTAAATTTACAGTAAAAACACATATTTCATTATCTGATATAGTGTTCATTTACCAGTACTAATAGCCTATCTTTTTTGTACCATTGTAATATACACATGAAGAATCAAAGCTCATCTCAAGCAAATTTTCCACAATAAAGTTAATAGAAATATAAAGAAGCTGCACAGTGTCATTTACACAAAAACTGAACATCATCATGGTAACACAAAAAAATTAGAAAATGCAATAAACATTAATTTAACAACATTAAATGTAACATAAAACCCTAATGTACATAAATGATTTTTTTTTTTTTAACTATGAAGAAACAGTAATTTTAACAAAATACATCAAATTGTAAGTGTCACGCTGGGAATTATGGGATTGTCAATTTACGGTTCGATCTATCACAGTTATTCACCGTATATAGCACAGAAACTTTCTGTTGACCAATTAACAGTTTTCACTGTAGCATTTTTACAGTCTTTTACCATTAAAATCATTTGTCTGAGACGTACTGTTGGTACTCATGATTGTGTGTGTGTGTGTGTGTGAAAGTGATTTTGAGCATCAGTTCTTCTGACCAGCTGAATCACTGCGGTTCATTACGGGTCAAGCTCCTGTTGTTGCGCGCACACTAATATCCTCTCGCTGTATGATTCCTGTAATGAAATCGTTGTTTTCATGGTAATTACTCTAGTCATCATGACTTGAACAGATATTACATTCTCTGACTCTCTCTCTCACACACACACACACACACACACACACACACACACACACACACACAACAGGGTAAATTTAGTATTATAGAGATTTTATTAATATTTTGAAAGTTTGTTATTTTTATGGTTTTCATTTTCCTTTTAATTTTTTTTTCAGAATATATTTATTACATTTTTATGCATACACAAACCCAAGACGAACAATAACAATGCCTATCAGACAGCCATCACTGTACAATGCAACAGTCTACAAATATGCATCCCTTATCTTTAAAATAAAAGATAGGCTATATAATAAAATCAAATCAAGTGATACAAATTATTGTCCAGATGTAAACTGCAGTGTCCACACATCTCAGTCATTGTCATCTGTTAAATCCAAATCCTTGGCATGATCAATAAAAGTGTTCCAGATATTCTCAAAAAGTTCCTGTTTGCCTTTTAGCACATATGTAATCATCGCATTCAATAAAGACACAATTCTAACTCCATACTTGGTCTACATGTTTTTTTTTTCCAAAATAAAGCTATAGATCTTTTGGCGAATTGTTTAAAATTTTTATGATTTTAAAATGTTTTTATAATGAATGGCTGGAGGCAAGCTGGTAAGGACCCAAATGCAAACTTCAATTAAAAAACACTAATCAAACACAGAACAAAGGCATGGAACAGAAAACAAGAACATTCACACGTACCATACAAATGATTGAATGATAAAACCAGGCTTATAAGGGGTGAGCTAAACAAGGTAAAGGTAAACAGGTGACTGTGATCAGTGATGAGTCCGGGCAGGGAGTTATGGGAAATGTAGTTGAGAGGGAAAATAACTTGAATAATGAAGTGGAGTGCCCTCTGGTGGCTCTCGAGGGCACTCCAGCTGATGACCCTTACACTTTTATGTCAGTTTTTCTTAAAAAAAATATTCAGTATTATTTACTTTAGGATTAGGATTAAATAAAATGAGATGTTAACTAACTGAAATATTTTAATTTCTTTCAAAAAATAGTTTTTTGTGGGTTTTAGTTAACTATTTAAATGAGCCTTGTCACACTTTCTGACTTTACACTCTTACAAGGATAGTTCACTTTGAAATACATTTTTGGTATGTTTTAGCACCTCAAGGTCATCCAAGATGTAGGTGTCTTTGTTTCAATTTTGATATTTTTAGGTCAAACCGTTGTTGTCTGTCAGTCATATAATGGAGGTCTATGGTCACCACCTCAAAGAGCATCACAGAGAAGTCCAAATTAAACATGATTTAATGACTCGTAAATGTAAGTACACATTGATGGCCTAAGACACGAAACAGTATTTATATATTTATACCGTCCAAGTGATCTGAGGGAGCGGCTCTTTTACAAGAGGTAAAAACGATATAAATACTGTTCGTTTTCTCACACAAACCGCTCGTTTCGTGTCTTAGGCCATCAATGTGTACTTACATTTGCATTAAATCATGTTTAATTTGGACTTCTCTGTGATGCTCTTTGAGGTGGTGACCATAGACCTGCATTATATGACTGACAGACAACAACGGTTTGACCTAAAAATATCAAAATTGAAACTACTGCGGAAACAAAGACACCTACATCTTGGATGCCCTTGAGGTAAGCTAAAACATACCAAAAATTAATTTCAAAGTGAACTATCCCTTTAAATATAAAGGTTCTTTATAGACCGTAACAGTCGGTTCCGGAAGTAAAAACTCAATTCACAATAACTAATAAACCTTTCAAGTCAGCTCTGCTGTGAGCTACGCGGTTGTTAATCGATGCTATCAGTCAGCCCACATTATTTCAGCTTATTCTTACATTACATTGTGTTTAACAGCAGAATTAGTAGTGAAAAACTACATTACCCATGATGCTGTACAGAAAATTACACCAATCAGAGAGTCCACAATCAAACCAGCTCTTTAGCTACTGATTGAAATCGATTCCCTGTTCATGAAACATCAAACGCAGACGAGTGATTGAAGTATGACGCAAATAAAGATCATACGGCTAAATGTCACGCGATCATGTAAAATGGCAGAAAATCCAGTGAAGTTCACATGGCAGGTCTCGGTTTATCCTCTTTAAATTTCATATTCCTCAATATTTGATCTTGGTTGATACTCGGACTCTGACTGTAGTTCCTGCACAGAGGATCATCATTAGCACAGAAATCACACGGATTTAGACAAAAGCCGCAGAAATGTAGCCTACGTCACTCTAAAAAAATGCTGGGTTGTTTTAACCAAATTTTGGGTCAAATATAGATAAACCCAAACGTTGGATTAAAAATGCAATTTAAAAATGTAACCCAACGGCTGGGTTTGTCCATATTTGACCCAAAATTGGGTTAGCATTTTAAATGAGTATAAACATCTCATAAACATCTTTAAATAGTCAGTTTTACACGGGCTACATTGATGTTTTCTAAATGTCTATTTAAGATCTGACAGGAATTGTCTATTGCAGATGCGCAAAACACATCTTGCAGATGAAAACACACACACCCGAAAGACGTCTCCGAGATGTGTGTGTGCTACAGTGTTCAGATGCTTTTATATACTATGAAAAGAAAAGAGAATGAATGTGATGAACAGAAGAGAGTGTGAGGTTTAGTGCCGATATGCCGTTCAGGTCTCAGTGTCTCAAATATAGACAAAACCAAACGTTGGATTAAAAATGCAATTTAAAAATGTAACCCAACGTCTCGGTTTGTCCATATTTGACCCAAACTTGGGTTTAAAAAAAACATTTTAAACCCAGCATGAGTAAAGCATCTCCTGAGTATAAACATCTCATAAACATCTTTAAATAGTCAGTTTTACATTGATGTTTTCTAAATGTCTATTTAAGATCTGACAGAAATTGTCTATTGCAGATGCGCAAAACACGTCTTCCAGATGAAAACACACACATCCGAAAGATGTCTCCGAGATGTGTGTGTGCTACAGTGTTCAGTGCAGATGTTTTTATATATGAAAAGAAGAGGGAATGAATGTGATGAACAGAAGAGAGTGTGAGGTTTAGTGCCGATATGCCGGTCAGGTCGGCGTCTCCGGAGACCAGGACAATGGATTCTGTCAGAGTGAGACTCATCATTCATCCTGATTCACTGCGATGCATGAAAGACCCGAACAACAGGAGAAACACTCCGTAAAGAACCGTTTCACAGCGGAACAACAGAGCAGAAAACATAAAAACATAAAAGTGCGGGAGAGGAGATCTGAGATGATAGAAGAGCATGTCGGTGAACACGGACGTTTAATAAATCAATGATGAGAACGATGAAGCTGAACATTATTTATTTATATTAGTATAATAATACTAGAGTTATTATTAGTGTATGAACATCTGAAGATGGCATACAATTTTTGCTCCATTTTCGAATATCGCAAATGTAGGCTATATATATCGCGATATGCATATCACAACGGATTGCAATAACTGGGATCATGAACAAAAGACAAAGAGAAAATCACTCACTGCTCTTGGCTGAATAACTGTTGTAGCTTTAATAAGAATCAGTATACATATATATTTAATTCATACAGTGAAAACTAAGCAGTGTTTTATTTTTACATTTGATTATTTACGTTCTGTTGTTAAATAAACCTATAGGATAACACTTCTTATGTAAAACTGCTGTTCACTTTCAGAAGTTGTAGGGATGTTTTATTGTCACAAAAAGAATGTGAAACACGTATGTTCACTCAAAAAATTGCTGGGTTAAAAACAACCCAATTTGGGTTATTTGGCAACCCAGCGCTGAGTAAATATTGGACAGAACACATGCTGGGTTATATTGACCCAGCAGGTTGGGTTTTATACATTAACCCATTTGCTGGGTTGTTTTTTCATTAGTGCTGGGTCAAACAACCCCATGCTACAAGTTATTCATTTTAGATACTACTGGTAATAACCCAATTGGGTTATATAATTTTAAATATATTTGAAAGATAATTTAAGTTTATTTTACACACTTTAAGCATTATCGCATATTGAATATCGCATTATTTAATGAGTTATTGCATATAGCATTTTTCTTCAATATCGTGCAGCCCTATAAAAGAGTCTTATGCAATAGAGTTTATAGATTTCCTTAAAGAATTGAAATATATATCATAGGCCAATCTTTCTTGAAAATAAAAAAGGAAGGAGTTTTGTTGAAAATGTACACTTATGAATGTAAAATTTGTCAGGAAGTAGTAATACATTTATTATTAATTTAAAATGAGAAGGGTCTAATTTCAGAGTCACCAAAAAAAAAAACACATAATTTATTGACTTATACACAAGTTTGAAGATAAATAGCCTACTTTTTAACAAAATTAGAAAAGTCAACCCAAAATATTTTGCAATGACTCCAGTCCCAAAACAAGTTAATAATTGTTTCTTCAAACTGATGACAGAGGGAACACATTGGGGAAAAATATTATTAAAAAACAAAACGTAGGCTACTTAAATTTTTTTTTATAATAATAGTAGCCTACAAGTAGGACGTGTTTCTTCTAGCGGTGACTTTTGCATGTATCACCATGTGGAAGAGCTGGAAACATCAAATTAGACAAATTAAGGCGTCCTTGACATGATTAGCTAGCTAGGCTTTTATATATTAATAATTTGTGTAAACATTACGATTAATTATCTTTTAATTGGTGCGCACAATCATTTATACCGCAAAAAAGAGAACATTTATTTGAAAAGTTACAGAGTTTCTGATTGTCTCTCTCTATCTCTCTCTTACACACACAGACACACACACCCTCTCTCTCTCTCTCTCTCTCTCTCTCTCTCTCTCTCTCTCTCTCTCTCTCTCTCTCTCTCTCTCTCTCTCTCTGTCAGTCGCGCGCAGTCACAGTGCGGTTCGCGCATTTGAGTAGAAATGTGTGTTATGTTTTCATATGCACGGACATTTGATCTGTTATTTCAGCACTTCGCATGTGCTCGGGAAACTCGTTAGCATGTGATGGTAATTAATGAGTGCTGGGATTCAGTGCAAATGTGTTCACATCACAAATCAACAGATGCAGGATCCGCACACTTTACAAGGTAAGAACTTTTTCATTATATCATCTTTCTTTCATATAGTGTCATCTAACTTTCATCATAATACTAACCGACAGCAGGCAAACATCACATGAGATCAACTTGCAAACCTTTTTCATGACTAAGCACAAACAATGTTAATGAAAATGAACAAAATATAATTAATTAATTACACTTTTTATTATTTGATATTAACGTTTAATTATATTTATTATCAGTATTATTGATTAAAGTTAAATCGATGTTTGATTTAAATGCATTATGTATGCAATACATAATTAAATGCAATGTATGTTAGCCTACATGTTAACACCAGAGGACAATATATGATACCTGACTAAACTTCAAATGATCAGAGTGCATCTGTATTTCAGTGAAAATGCAATTTTATGACTTAACATTAGTACGATTTTCTTTTTGTTGTTCATATTGATCATATTGAGCAGTGTTTAGTTCAAGCCGTGTGTGAAAAGAGCAAATCATAAGAGCATCTGTAAGCTTAACCACTCAATTGTTGTGTTTTAAGAACAACCGTCTTTATGATTATGACTGTGAACACAAAGCATGGCCAGACTTCATCAGCGAAGAAGAATGAACGCTAGAAGGATTGTGTCTAAATAACACAGAACAACTGCAGCAAACTCAATATTCCCCCTGAAGATCATGTTTCCACTACAACTGAGTAAAGCCAACATCACTGAAAGAGCTACAATACCGCTGCTAAAATGAGGAAAAGATGGAGTTATGATCATAAAACCTGGTCAGTTTAATCACATGACTGGAATATTATTCAGAGAGAGAGGCAGATTCCCTCCTTAAACATTAGATGTTCTGACAGACGACTTTCAAAAGTTGTATTATTCGATTCTAATAAGATTGGAAGCTTGTTTTCGTCTGACCTGCATCATCTGTGATAATCTGATGAAATTACCAGAGAATCTCTGTCATTAAAGTTGCAGTATTCGATTTCTGACAAATGGATCAGACCGAGCAACAAAAAACACTTGTAGCCAATCAGCAGTAAGGGGCGTGTCCACGCATGAGGGGGGAGGGGCCTGAGTTGCATGCGTTCGTGAATTTGGGGGCGGGGCTATCAAGATATGGGTGTGTCCTGGGGGGAGGGGCTATGGTTTGGGTGGATGCATTTTAATAAATGTATTGTGATTGTCAAAACATTTGGTAACTAAACATCATTTTACTAGGTTTAGTGTCAACATGTTACAATGTTTACATGGTGCAGTGACTAGTAGGTTACTGTTTTTATTATAGCTTGACACAAATTTCACGATTTCAATTAAATTCTTGTGATTTGATTCCGATCTTGATTCAATATCGATTCATTTGGATGCATATTAGGTAGGCTACAGTAGATACATGTACATTTTTCTCAAGAAAAAAAATCTCATCTAAAGCTATACAATACGGAGAGCATGTCAGCATGTATTATTATTAAAGGTAAAAAATAACAACTCAATTATATATAATGCGGTTTTTATTCTAACAATGTTTTAATAGTTTAATGAAATAAGTAAAAATACAATAAATAGCCTATGTAATATAGTGCACATATTTAGCAAAATACTTCTCTCTATAGCTAACTATTCTAGCCAACTCATCTGCAATATGTATGTAAAAATTCCGCGGTTGAAAAACACTGACCGATCGATATTATGTATGAGGGATACATTTCGGTAAGTTGTACTGTTTCTTTCAACATATCTATTGTTCATTCGTGCCACCGTAATACATACATCGTGCACGCTTCTACTGCGATCTGCCACGTCACATTTACAAGCGCCAAAACGGTATTTATTGATTGAATTTCAAAATAAAACTGACAGAATTTAAGAGCTGAGAATTTGTTTCATATCAAAAGTAACCTTCTCTGTCTTGTCTGTCCTCTTTGCTTCGCGATTTTTCTCGGCGTGAGAGTTAAGTGTAAAGTTTCGATTGCGAAAAAGTTTCAAGAAACAGAAACATGTTTCTGAGAGAAAGAGGCAATGGTGAAACACTAATGGTTCCCATGACAAAGAATAATGAATAGAGTAGGAGTGCAATGCTCGTTGACACAGATGCCAAATGAACCTGCCCATCGGCACTCGTGCAGTGATTATTTCTAAATTATTCGTCCCCTTGTACAAAAACAACAACAACATGAAGTTAAAGCGTGCAGGTGTTTCAGCATGCGATGAATCTCTGCAGTCGAGGCTGAGACGGATCGCTCTGTGATCAACAGTTATAGTAAATAGATGACACACTCACTGCCTCAGTTCTAGCTGTTAAACTCATTAGGGAACACCGTGTGCTCGCTGTGGGAATAGATCTCATTCATGCTGGAGATGCTGACATGCAGCAGGTTGCAGTCTAGAGGTTTATCTCAGATACAACTACAAACCCTGGCAGAAAATGCTGAAGGTCAAACACTATTACACATGCTCGTCTGCAATAACATAAGGTGAGGCCAAAAGCCTCGGGATGGAAACTCATCAGGGGTGAAAAAAGTGACAAAGCGTAGTTTTTCCCCCTGCGTTTAAAAAAAATCTCCATCTACATGAAATCGCAAAAACACGCTATCAAGTGCTGTCAAGAGCATGCAACACCAGCAGGCGGCGATATAACCCTAACCGTAAAGCCACATTGGCCAATCAGAAGGCGGCACAATCTGACAAACCAAGGGGGTAATCCATCCGCGTGATTTATTTTCCCAAACCACTTCAGCGGAAATCCCGCCCTGCAGCCGATTTCATTGGTTTAGGTTATAGTGACGGGTAGGTTTAGGGATCAGGGTTGGGTGTAGGCAATCTGTACAGTGATTGACATGACCAATGAAAACTTTAGAATTAGCTGCAGGGCGGGATTTCCGCTGAAGTGGTTTGGGGGAAAAAATCTCGCAATCCATCCGCTGGAAACTGAAGCTTCCTCCGGGGGCCGCCATTGTAGCTGGCTATCACCTGCTGTTAGCATCCCATTGACTCCCATTCATTTTGGTGTCACTTTGACAGCGAATAACTTTACATCTGAGGCGTTTAAAGACTCCATTTGTCCATTATTTATTTCTAAAGAAACACGACAATGTATAAAAGGCTCCATTACATTGTATCTTACTTTATGGGCCCGTAGAAGCCGTTTTTGTAAAAATAGGCTAATGATTGCGTCATAACCACGGGATTCTCTGTCGCGCAGTCGAGAAGTTACCGTATAGACAGAAGGAGAAGCTCGCAGCAATCTTTTACTGTCTAAAGTCAGCACATACTTCGACCTTGGAAACTTCTGATCATCATTCAAGACAAGTATTGTGTTATAGGTGGTTAAATTGCTCCAGGTCACGCTTCGCCGTCTCTGCAAGATTAGGTGATTCAGATTTGTCTTGGCACAGCTACTAGAAGATTTACAACTGTCAGTCAGGTTGCTCAAGTCACATCTACGTCGTCCAGCTCAGTGTGAGTCTGCGCAGTACGCTTGGCTATCAGGAAGTGAGTGCTTCTAATGGGCTTCAATTCTCTCCGTTGAAATCAATGGGGTCGCTGTGTCCATTTCTTTTACTGTCTATGGGTCAAACACAGTGGATAACGGAGTCACTCTGACGTCGCAAGGCAAAAACACCGGTTTTACTCAAGCGGCAACATTCTAATCTGAGAAATGAAGCCTACCCGGAAATGCGAAAAACTGCACTACATCTAAACTCCTCTAGGGGCCGGTCCCAGAAGGGAGCAGATGTCCATAGACCCCCATGTTAAAATGTCAGTTTTCACAGCATAAATTCATGTTTTTACAGGTTGGTCCCATGGACTTTTATTGTATTTTTCGATAGGTTCCGAGTACCTGACAACTGTGAGGGGGGGGGGAATTTTTTTCTAACTTGTTAGTTTAGATCGTGTTTAGATATAAAATGTATGACAAATAAGGGCGTGGTTTACTTTGATTGACAGCTTGATTGACAGCTGATAACGGGCTGCGCCGAGTGGAATTAATGAAATTGGAGCTGAATCTTTTGAGCGACAGCGATACTCGGAAAGGAATTGATATTAACATTAATCCTTTTGCCGTCTCAGATTGACTTCATGACTTTATGACTTAAAAAATTATAGGTTATTTATTTGTCCATTTGTGCTTAGTGCAATGAATTGAAAAACTAGCCAGTATGAGCTTCTTTATAGTCATTAGGTTATACAGAATAAAATTTGTGTCATGTAATAAAAAGTAAAACTTGTTAAGTGTAACCTTATCTAGAGTAACAATATCATGCAAATTTGGTTATAACTTCATAAATCCTCGACTCTGCTTTTTTAAAGTCCCCCTGTAGTCAATCATTTTATCCCTTAAAACTCATCTTTGATCACCAAAATGACATATTTAAGCGTTTTTTCCTTGAAAAAAATGGCTTCATGCCTTAAATTATCTTGAATGTAACTTGACACCCCTGCCTCATTTAGTATGCGCAGTTCTATGAATATGCAAATGAGCCCCGACCTCCACTCACTCAGAGATCCACTGGTTGACGATCACACGTTGATCTGATTGGTTACAAGGTCGTTTGTGACGTCAGAAACACCAGCGATTTCACACCGTGTTTTTGAGACTGTCTTTGGTTCACTGCAGTTTTAAGCAGAAAATACTCAGCAATGCTGTCGACTTATGAATTTACACATGGTTTGTCTTAAAGCATATTAAAAACACCACATAGACACATAAACAACATTAAAAGCTGGATTTTCCCCACAGGGGGACTTTAAGATTCTCTGTCTTTCCAAGGTCCTTCATGTTGAATTCAGTGGAATCAGCTTTCATGAACTGTTCTGTTCCCAAAGTTAATCTTGAAACTGGGTTATGCATTGGCATATTAAAATTAAATGCATCATGTGACACTGCGATTTGAGGCACCATCAGAGTTTGATGAGTTAAAATGAATGTCACATGCTCATAACCTCTGAAACTTGGCATAAAGTTCAAAGTGCATCACATTAAAAACAATTTAAACAATTTGCCTTCAGTTATGGCTCTCTGACCACATCTTGGTGCTACATTTAGATATTGCAGATCAAGTGACTAACATGAGTAAAGTACACTTAGCTATGTTTAATGCATTATTTAATGCCATGATTAAGCATCCACGTTTGGTAGGGCTGATCAATGGTATTAATGATCGGTTAATTAATTTGAGTATCCCCAACTGAGAAAGCCAAAGGCAACATTACAAATGAGAACATAACAAAAAGTGCAAAGAAAACTTATTTTCTAAAACGAGAATAAATCAGCCAATGGGATCAGAAAAATAATCTTAATTCAAAGGGAAAGGTTCATTTGGCAGAATGTTTTTGGCTTAACTTTAATCAATCTTTCAGGAAACAGGACTTACATGTCTCAAGTTTGTACATGCCAAAAACCATTCAGAAAGATTCCTGCAAGAGTCATTCTGATCTCTGTTCTCTACCTTAGATTTGGAAACTATCTCAGCGATGGATTTCATCGTGCTTTACACCGAGAACATCAGCGTTAACCACACCTCGCTCTTCAACGACAGCAGAAACATCACGCTCTTACCGTATTACCAGCACTCGCTCGCGGTGGCCACCGTCTTCATCCTGGCATACCTGCTCATCTTCACGCTGTGCATGCTGGGAAACCTCCTGGTGTGTTTCATCGTGCTGAAAAACAGGCAGATGCGGACCGTCACCAACATCTTCATACTCAACCTGGCCATCAGCGACCTGTTAGTGGGCATCTTATGCCTTCCCATCACGCTGGTGGACAATCTGATCACAGGTACATGAAGGTTGCAGTTTTCTCTTAGTCTTCACAAGCAAACTCCATGCTGCCATCTTCATGAGCCCTCAGCCAATCACCTGAGCCGTAGATGTCATGTGACTCATCACTCTATATTACAAGAGTCCATTTCATGCTTTAACCCTAAAAAGGTATGAACTCTAAATGGTTAAAACTGTCCTGCCACACACAGTCCTTCTGTCTCTGGCTGAGAGTTTAGACTGTTTTATCAAGTAAAAGTCTTTTGGTTTAATTGTACAAACGTCCTCCTTCAGCTCGAGCTTCACGTGTTTTTCTGCTGTCAAATCTGCTCTCATTTTTATAAGGTAAACGTAAGAATAACTTTGATATTATTAGTCATATTTTAAGACGAACACTTACTGGACCGAAGCAACATAGCTTTGATTATAGCTTTTAACTTGATTATCCAAACATCATTTTATAGAAAAATCATGAGTATCAAATATGATCATCAGGCTTTTGAGGAAGGTTTATTAGTTCATCTCTCAATCATCAATGTATTACATTGCATTATGTTTTAAAACTACAGAGCTTTGATCATAAAACTGAGCATTTAAATATCATCTTACTAAGACATTATTGGCAGATATTTATATGCATTTTATGTCAGTATCTGCTGTACTGTTATAAAGATCTCATTGATTTTCATTACAAGGATCAGAATCGCATCAGTTTGTGTTCTTTTAAATATCAGCATCTGCAGCAAACAGCATATTTTTGCTCAGTTTGGGTCTCTGAAAAAATTTAGCTGTTTTCCTCTTTATTCTCACGGTATCAGACTGAGACATAAAAGCTTGATGTATCAAATATGATACTCATATTTACAAAAATGCACTTATTTACTGAAATATTTTGTCTAAAGGCTCAATGTGTTTTCTTGCACTGTAGTTCTAGTTCTGATCGTGATTAAACCTCTAGCACAGTTTTAAAGTTGTGTGTGTGAGTGTGAAAGTGAATGTGTGTGTCGTCCTACAGTGTTTGTGCTCCAGGTTTTTAATGATTCCTGTGATTCAAACACACAAAGCTTCATGACTGGTAGTTTCTGAAGTAGAAATGCAATTCAGGGTGAACCTTTTTTCCTCATCATACTTTGACTCCAGACTTTGCAGTAAATATCAGTAATTTATTGCAAAGTGCAGGGGTGAAGAAAAGCCGTTTCACCCGTGCGGGATTCAGTGACAATTGCATAATGAACACACAATGTCTGTGCTTTCATGCATTCATACTGTCAAGGCAAAGAAAATGGAGGAGAGAAAAAGTAAATGTAATGTAGGGCTTTTAAAGCAGTTAACAGCAGGAACCGAGTCACTTCAGACGCTCAGCATGTTAACAAGATCTACATGTGCCCAGTGTTTGTGTGCATGATGTCATAATTACATACTTGCATTAAATCCTTTGTTGATCATCCTTTGCATACAGACCATGTGTTGTATAAAGCAACCCTATGCCAGCTGATTTTGTTGCATTTTACCGTTTCATCATGGGAAGTTTTTTTCACTCAAAAATATAGTAGTGTACAGCGTATCTATAATATACACCACACGTCATTTTCCTCTGCTTCAAATCAAATGTTATGAATTCATCTCACAAACAGGTTGTTTTGAGGTTTAGAAGTGGGTTTTCTTTGAGCTGTACATAAAGTGCTCTTCTCTCTCTGCCTGTGATTATGTCTGGCACAGGTTGGCCGTTTGATGTAGTGATCTGTAAAATGAGTGGACTCGTCCAGGGAGCTTCAGTTTCGGCGTCGGTCTTCACGCTGGTGGCAATCGCAGTGGAAAGGTTAATAACTCTCACCCGCCTGCACTTCACATGGGATTACAAACACCATCTTCAGGTTGAAACTCATGTTTGCGACCTTGAGCTATAAAGACGCAAGCTGACCTGTTGTACTATATTGTACATGCAAAACCAGGTATTATCAACTGGCCAGAATTTTGAGATCGCAATAGACGTGAAGGACTATAATACGTTAAGAGCTCACTCAAGTACTGCGGCGCTAAACCATTCAGTGCTTTGTAAGTAATCAGCAATATTTTAAAATGCATGTGATGTTTAATAGGCAGCCAATGCAGTGATGACAGAACCGGGCTAACATGGTCATACTTCCTGGTTCTGGTAAGAACTCGAGCTGCTGCGTTTTGGACCAGCTGTAGTTTGTTTATTAAGCGTGCAGGGCAACCACCCAGTAGAGCATTACAATAATGAACATATGAACACATGAACCAACTGTTCCGCATTTGACATTGAGAGGGTATGTCGAAATTGAGATATATTTTTAAGATGGAAGAATGCTGTTTTACAGATACTAGACACGTGACTTTCAAATGAAAGTTTGGCATCAAAGAAAGAGCACACACACACGTTCCTAACTAACGACTTGACGGGTCAAGGTTACGGTAAAATGTATTTCTATAGCACCTTAAAACAACATGAACCAAAGTGATGCACAACAGACATAACAAAATATCATCATACAATATCATTTAAATTTTATACAAAACATCATCAAGCAAATAAAAAAATTAAAACTAAAAGTGTAATCAGAATAAGCATAAGCATGAGAAAAACAATGTTTTAAGAGATGATTTAAATATGGATAGCGTAGGGGATGATCTAATGGAAAAAGGTAAGGAAATCCAGAGCTTTGGACCAAGAACTGAGAAAGCCCGGTCACCCTTGGATGATCAATAATAGCTGGGTGGAGGATCTGAGCATTCTCTCAGGAGAGTAGAAATGGAGAAGATCTGAAATATAAGTGCAGGCAAAACCATGAAGTGCTTTAAATATAAATACTTAAACCTTAAAATCAACTCTGAATTGAACAGGAAACCAATGAAGGGTTGCTAACACAGATGTGATATGTTTCCTCTTCAAGTCTTTAAGTGTTAGACAGTATTCTGGGATATCATGTGCTGAGGTTTTAGGTCCAATAATTAGAATCTCTTCTTTTCAGAATCTAGTTGTAGGAAATTACTAATCATCCAATTTTTTATATCAACTATGCATCCCGTTAATTTTGTAAATTGTTATGTTTCGTAGGGGCGTGCAGAAATATAGAGCTGAGTATCATCAGCGTAACAGTGAAAGCTATCGTCAGGTAACATGCCAATGGTGGAAGGCAACGGTCCTAGTACTGAGCCTTGGGGTACTCCATACTGAACTTGTGATTGATATGACACTTCTTCATTTACTGCTACAAATTGACGGTCGGATAACCATTTGATAACCATTTAAACCATACCAATGTAATTCCACTAATGCTAACATGATTTTAGAGTCTATTCAAAAGAATGTTGTGGTCGACGGTATCAAATTCAGCATTAAAGTCCAGTAACACTAATAGAGAGATACAACCACGATCGGATGATAAGAGCAAATAATTTGTAACTAATAAAAGCAGTTTTAGTACTATGATACGGTCTAAATCCGGACTGGAAATCCTCAGATTACATTTCTTTGGAGCATAGTTGTTGAGGATACTAGTATTTTTGACAGAAAAGGGAGAATTGAGACCGGTCTGATATTAGTAGTGTGTTAAACTGGCGGTTATGGTTAGGGGCGGGACAATTATTTCCCATACACGCTTGAAGCGCTCAACCAATCACTACACACTGCTCCAGCATTTTAATATCATAGTTTTTTTTTATAAATGTGACTTTTTATAACCTAATTAGGACTTAATATATCATAATTTTGACTGTTATATTTTTTTACGTCAATTTAATGTCAAATTTTTTTCTCAAAATGATATTTTTTTCATAATTTTGATAAATATCATATGTTTTTTTTTTCATAATTATGACTTTTTTTGTTATCATTTTTTATACATTACTTTTTTATATTTTTTTACATGTCTTTACTTTACTTTGGCTGATTTGATTCACCAAAGCATGATTATTTTCTCTTGCGTGTTGGTACAACCAGGATAATTCAGGATAAAGAGGTCGACAGAGTAGAAGAGTTTAAGGATTTAGGAACCATTTTTTTTATACAACCCTAAAGTTGTAGCAAAATACAGAGAATGTTCTTAAAGAAAGTAAATTACAGAATTTTTGTTCTGAGGAAATCGAACTTCTTTAGTGTTAAAAAGCCAATAATGAATACATTTTAATAATACCTTTATTGAGAGCTTTTTGAGTTTTTCATTCCAGAGGTTTTCGGCACTTTCTCTAAAGCAAAAATGATTGATGTTCCTTTGCGGAGCTTAACAGCAAGCTTTGAGGAAAGCTAGGAGTATTATGAGTGATGATACACACACCCTGCATATGAATTTTGAGCCGCTGCACTCGGGCAGACGTTTAAAGGAACACATTGACTTTTTGGGACTTGCTACAGCGACTTGGGCGTAACACGAACTCTCTGAATAAAGGAATATAGTTCCCAGTATGTATACGGTTAAAAGATGGCTGTGTCTCATATGACCTTGTTATTTGTACACACTGTGACTTTACAAATCACAACATATAAATAGAAAAATGTTGGCGTTATTTTGTCACTTATTGGGAGCGGTATGCTAGCTGGAGCCATTTACTTCCAGTCTTTGTGCTAAGCTAGGCTAGCGGTGTGTGCGTCAGACAGAGTTACGGCACGCACGGAGATGAGAAGGGTGTGTGTGGACTCATCTAACTCTGGGGGATACGGGGAATATGATAAAGTCCCAAAAAGTCAGCGTGTTCCTATAAGAGGTATCAAGTGTCTAACAAATCAATACAAGGTCACTTTTGTTCCAGAACCCATTCGCCTTTGTAATGCAAATTTTCTTATTGAGTTTTTTTTTTCTTCTCTCTTTTCTTGTGTGCATTTTACTATAACGCATGGTGTATTGGAATGTAGTATGTGTGTGTGGAATATGATTGTTTTTAATGTATGTTTGTTTTTAGCTTGTGATGTGATGCCACTGCCCTGATTTAATTGCCCCTCGTGGGATTAATAACTTAACTTTAACCTCCTCTTCTTCCTCCTAGGTTCCGTTGCATCGTGTATCCGTTCCAGCGTAAGCTAACGCAGCGTCAGGCCATCATTAGCATCACCTTCATCTGGGCTCTAGCCGTCGCCATCATGTGTCCCTCCGCCGTCACGCTAACCGTCTCCCAGGACGTCCTGCACTTCATGGTGGACCGGGACAACATCACGTACCCGCTGTTCACCTGCTGGGAGGCCTGGCCCGAGCGTAGCATGAGGAAGATCTACACCACTGTCCTGTTCTCGCACATCTACCTGGCTCCGGTCACGCTCATCGTCATCATGTACACGCGCATCGCCGTCAAGCTAGTCAAGTCTCCCGCCTCCATCCGCGACGCGCGCGCGGAGGACGAGAACCGCAGGGTTTTCCGCCGGAAGCTTCGAGTGGTGAACATGTTGCTAATGGTGGCTTTGCTGTTCACCGTGTCCTGGCTCCCGCTCTGGATCCTCATGATGCTAACAGATTACGGGAATCTGTCACCCGCGCAGCTGGACCTGGTGGCCGTGTACATCTTCCCGTTCGCGCACTGGCTAGCGTTCTTCAACAGCAGCGTGAACCCTGTGGTGTACGGATACTTCAACGAGAACTTCCGGCGCGGGTTCCAGGCGGCGTTCCGGTTGGGTGTGTGTGTTGCAAAGGAGCCGAAACGCAGCGGCACCTGGAAACACAACCGCGTGTTTGCGGACGGAGACGCGGCTAACGCTCAGGGAAACGACAGGAGAGATTTCTGCACCGGAGAACAGCAGGATGAGCTGGTGCTCGAGGATCTGGACTGAAAAACAACACACACAAACATGCAACACACACAAACATGCAACACAAAAAGAAATTGTGAGAAAAAAAAAAAAGCTCCAGTTTTGGTTTTGCTAGGCTTGTTTATAGGGCCGCAGAGGATGGGCGATTTAAACAAAAATAATGATGAATGATGATCAATGATCAATATGACTATAGTAATAATAATTAATACTTCATAAAAATATTAAAAATAACAAAAATAACAAATATTACTATTGTGATATTTCACTGCATCTAGTAAGAAAAATATGATCCAAATAATTACTATTATTATTATTATGATAATATTAATAATAATATATAACTATTATTGTTATATTTTATGAAAAACTATTTTATTTTACAGTACTAATATTAATGGCTGTCTAAAGTTCTTTATTTTCAAAAGTTAAACCAAATGGAAAACCACAGCGAGCCCTTAATCCCTCTCATTATAATTTGGTCATAAAATACGATTATTATTTTTGACATTTGATGTCATAATTTTAATTTATTATGTCATAATTTTGACTTTTTATCTCAGAGTTATGACTTAGTATGCCATAATTTTGACCAAAAAAAAGACACTAGTCAAAATTATAACAAAAGAAAAAAGACAAATCCAGCTTTTATAATTAGGACTTTTTTGTCATAATGAATTTTTTTCTAGTTTAAATTTTTTTCTCATTATTCTAACTTTTTATTCATTGTGACTTTTACGTCATAATTTTGACTTTTTAATCTCATAATTTGGATTTTTTTTGGCCATTATTTCTATTTATCAATCTAATAATTTACAGTTTCAAGTTTTTTCATAATTATTTTTGACTTTTTACTTTCCTAATTATGTCATAATTTTATCTTTTTAATATATTTTTTGACTTGTCATAATTTCACATCATGAGCTCATATATTGCAGCGCATATATTTATTTGATTAAATTACATCCTGCATGATTTGATATTGCATGAATAATTTGCCCAGAAAATCATATTCATCCTGTTCACTTGACTTGCATGGTTCATATATGAGCTACTGCCATGGCGTGCTTTGACGTGTATGGGGCTTTTTTATAAGTAGAACAATCACAATCCACTTGTTGCACTGACAATCTCCTTTGGGTTTGTTGCGTTAACAATGGATTTCCGTTATTGGCCGGTGCATGCTGCAGAAATGTGCATCACACACTAAATGCATTCATAAAGTACAAGAGAAACTGAATGTATTTAATGATTCATGGACTGATATGTGCTAGTGAGGATTGTGTTAACGTTTGCTGTGCTGATCTGGTGCTGTTTGAAATGCAGATGTATGTAAAACTGTTTGCTCTGTAGATTCACACTGTGACGTGTCTCTTTGCTCTTTCAGAAATATCCTGACAGGTAATTAGGGAAAATTAGTTGCAAAAACTCCTTCGCCCGTGAAAATGTCTCTTTCTAAGTAACGTTTTGTGTAAAAAGCTGACAGTTTGAAGCAAAACTCTGGCATATGGACTAATGATCTTTGATGGATCTTTCTGAACTGTTCAACTCAACATTTACAGACATTATATATGGGAGACTGGGGCTAGTTGTCACACGTTTTACTTGAGTGAAGTCGGTTTCTTTATAGACACAAACAAAAAGATCAAATTTGCAACATCACTGCCTACAAAATCAATTGTATCAATGGCGGGGCATGTTGTCACAATAAACAGCCTATTAAAGGCTTTGTAGTTGAATTTGGACAGTAAAACAAGAATTAAACTCATGGAACGGCAAAAATGGGGAAGCTAAAGATATCAAACCATTGTTTTTGGCCTACAGAAATTGTAAACAAGCCACTTGCTAAAACTACAACAGTTAAAATGCGTGTGACAACTTGCCCCAACCTGAAACACTTGTGGTGAGAACACAATTCAATCTATTCTCATGATAATGTCGACTCTGGTCTTATCTTTTTAACTTACAAACATCATTCTAGATGTTTGAAAACAACCAAAACACGCATTTTGTGCAATTCATAAATATTGAAATATTCACCCTGTGACAACTAGCCCCGGTCTTCATTCTATACACAGTGGTTTTGTGTGAAAATTGATAGTGTCACAGTGACTTTTGTTCTTTGTGCACCATCATATTAATTCTATTTAAAAATCTATTATACCAAACTCTCTATAGAAACAGAAAATTACTACTTTACTGAAAGAGGTCATGCAAATAAAAAACATAAAAATAACATTTTTCAAGGAAAGAAAATAGGGGGTAACATGCAAGGTACAACAAAGCTTTTTCTTATCAATCTTGTTATTAATTAGATTTCGATTATTTCAACAATGACAAGCTTACATGAAGATGCCAATATTTTGAAATATTACATTTTTGTAAAAACAATATCTGTTTGGTATATATATATTATGAATCTGATTTGTGTAAATAGTGTGGGATGTTATAAAGACACATAATAAACCACAGAATCCATCAAATCCACAGATAATACTTACTGATGTTTGTGCTGCTGATTTCCCTCCAAAATGATGTCACTTCCTGTAGAGAAGCACCTGGAAAACATGACAAACATCCAGTCAAACCAAAGTAGAGAAATGGTTTAAAATTCACTCCATGTTCATTGAGATATGATAAAATATCCCATCATAGCAGATGCTGCAGATACAAGTGTTATACATTTCATTTCCATACAGTTTTTAATTGCACTCTCTGGGACTTCATTAGGCCCGGCTGACGGCACTGTAGGAATATTCTAGAAGAGCTGAACTGTACAGTTTCTTCCTACACTAATCCTGAAGAGATATGTGACTCTGTGCCATCACACACTAATGAAGAAAAACTTCCCCTGCCTGTTTATTTATAGTGTGTGTTACTATCTATAATGTGTGTATAAGCACCTTATGAAAGCGTCCTTGCGGACTCACGCAGACACCAGAGGAGCACTCTGGGTAATCCGGGGGTAATTGGCTTTGCACTAAACCGCCGTTCATCCCTCCCGCTGTTCTCGAGAGTGTGTGTGTGTGTTTGTATCACAGAGCGTCCTCCTCTCACACACTGACATTTACACGCGGTGATGTGTGAGCGCGGGCCGCCGGCCCTCAGGATACGGCACTGCGGCAGAACAGAGGAAACAAGCGTCGCGTGTGAAGGTCAGAGGGATCACAGACTGATCAAACTCACCGATACTGAGCTTGAGGAGGACAGATCTTCTTTCAGACGCCTTCTGTAGTGACCAGACAGACACAGATAAATAGATAAACAGACAGATAGACAGATATATAGACAGATATATAGATAGATATATAGACAGATATATAGACAGATATATAGATAGATATATAGACAGATATATAGACAGATATATAGATAGATATATAGACAGATATATAGATAGATATATAGACAGATATATAGACAGATATATAGATAGATATATAGACAGATATATAGACAGATATATAGATAGATATATAGACAGATATATAGACAGATATATAGATAGATATATAGACAGATGGACAGATATATAGACAGATATATAGATAGATATATAGACAGATAGACAGATATATAGATAGATATATAGACAGATGGACAGATATATAGACAGATATATAGATAGATATATAGACAGATAGACAGATATATAGACAAGATATATAGACAGATAAATAGACAGATATATAGACAGATATATAGATATATAGATAGAGACTGACATATAGACAGATATATAGATAGAGAGAGATATAGAGACAGATATATAGACAGATATATAGATATATATATAGATAGATATATAGATAGAGACAGATACATAGACAGATACAGACAGATATATAGATAGAGACAGATATATAGACAGATACAGAGACAGATATATAGATAGATAGATATATAGATATATAGATAGAGACAGATATATAGACAGATATAGAGACAGATATAGAGAGAGATATAGAGACAGATATATAGATAGATATATAGATAGACAGATATATAGACAGATACAGAGACAGATATAATATATATAGATAGATATATAGAGACCGATATATAGACAGATACAGAGACAGATATAATATATATAGATAGATATATAGATAGAGACCGATATATAGATAG
>JAULUF010000012.1:20965000-20980000 GCA_031834385.1 Semotilus atromaculatus
TCAAAATGCTGCAGCTTTTAATAGGGAAGAAGAAGCGTGAGCATATCACCCGTATTTATCACATTTACATGTGCTACCGCCAGTCAAACACACGATTGTTTACGGGGTTTTAACCTTGGTATTTAAAGCCTAGCACAGTCTGGCTTCAGTTTATATCTCAGCTTATTTATCAGATCATCCTCCCACACGCTGTGGAATTTGCTAGCTCAATCTTCTTCTTTATCTGCATTAAAGTCATCTTTTTTTCTCAGGCCTTTTCATCATTTTAAATATGTTAATCTTAGTGAATAAAATTCGTAGTCTTGATTTTAAAATGGTTTATGGTTTAAGTTGCTAATTAAAATCCGTATACCCTTGGTCAGCAGAAATGTTGTTTTAAAGGGGTTGTCGGATGCAAAATTCACTTTTATATGGTGTTTGCATACACATGTGTCTTTGCAGTGTGTGGACACAACCGCTATACAATGAAAAAAATCCATTCACTCCTTTTTTTTTAATCCTCAAAAAGTCTAAACAATCTCAATAAGCCGTTTGGATTTTCAGAGCGATATGATGTCATAATGCTCCGCCATTGGACACCCCCCATGGAAGAGAGGGTGGGGGGAGGAGCATTTGCTCATTATCCTTTAAAGAGACATGCACCTCATCACTTAAAGAGACATGCACCTCATTATCACTTAAAGAAACATGCACCTCATTATCACTTAAAGAGACATGCACCTCATTATCACTTAAAGAGACATGCACCTCATTATCACTTAAAGAGACATGCACCTCATTATCACTTAAAGAGACATGCACCTCATTATCACTTAAAGAGACATGCACCTCATTATCACTTAAAGAGACATGCACCTCAATATCACTTAAAGAGACATGCACCTCATTATCACTTAAAGAGACATGCACCTCATTATCACTTAAAGAGACATGCACCTCATTATCACTTAAAGAGACATGCACCTCATTATCACTTAAAGAGACATGCACCTCATTATCACTTAAAGAGACATGCACCTTATTATCACTTAAAGAGACATGCACCTCATTATCATTTAAATTGCACCAAAACAGGTCACTGTGAACAGAGCTGTTTTTGAGGAGGTAAAAAGGTGTTGTTTTATACAACCAATGAGGAAGTTTAACCAAAGTATGTTACAAACTTTACATGAAGACTCTAAAGAATCATACCAACTTGTGGAAAATGGGCATCCGACGACCCCTTTAAGATGCTATGTAAATAAAAGTGTCCTTGACCTTCTGCTCTTGAGTCTATGGCAGCCCATATAAGCGTATGGTAAATAGTTGTGAGATTTGGCACACTGATAGAGGACAGTCCCAACATTAATCTCTGCAAATTTGAAATCTTTAACTCAATCCCTCTAGCGCCACCACCTGTCCAAACTTTCCTTTATTTTTAAGCTAATAACTTTTGAACCACTAGAAACAAAATTCATTGGCTCTGATTCATTGGCTCTAGACAAACTATGACATCATCGGAAAATTTCCCGCCATTTACTTTTTTTTTTTTTTAAACATACCTTTTTTTCCACCAAAATTGTCTCAGATCATCTTCAGACCATGCTGGCAAAATCTACTAAAAAGAGTTTTGATTGACCAAACCGTTCTTGAGTGACACATTATCAAATTTGATGGCATTTTTTGAAATTGTACAGCACTTTAAAAGTGCTTTATAAATCTGGATATGATTTGACTTGATTACATGACTTTAATCTAGAGCACAAATCATTTTATGCCGCTTTTTGACAGTATAAACCCCCATCTAATTTCTGAGCAGTGTTTACATTCTGTTTGACATTTTATGGGAGAAGAACATCAAACAGGATTTATAATGAAATATGGGGGAGTTAATTCTGAAATATTCCTCTGGTTTCTCCAGATCTCCACTAAAGATCCTCTCAATCCACTGAAGCAGGACGTGAAGAAAGGGAATCTACGCTACGTTAGCAACGTGTTTCCTCATAAGGGCTACATCTGGAACTACGGAGCGATTCCTCAGGTTTGCGTTCTCGTCTAAAAGCCTTTTCCAGACGCTTAAAGTGAAGCATGCAGAATTAAAGTGTGCAAAAACACCAGGGGAAAGAGAGATTCATGCACGAACGAGTTTAAGAGAGAAATTGCATGCACATTTAGATGGCAACCCAAGGAGGCAGAAAGATTTGTCCCGAGGCATTACTGAACGTTATCAGCCACAGCAGAGCTCACCTCAGTCACATCAGTGTGTGTGCATGCGTATGAGTGACATGCTCAGAAATGCTGAATGAATGGACAGTTTTCTCCTCATATTTCCCAGACGTGGGAGGATCCGGGGCACCGGGACGCAGACACGGGCTGCTGCGGCGATAACGATCCCATCGATATCTGTGACATTGGGAATAAGGTAAAGACCGGAGTCAGAAAGTCACTCAACCCTGGGAACTGATTTCCTGTCATATATATATATATATGTAACGAATGTACACAATAATAATATACATAAAATGTATTTAAGGGGGCCGGAAGGCCAATTTAGCTCAAAAGGAATGATTCATCGATTTGCAATGAATCTTGACCGAATCACTATGGAACCGAGCAAATGACTCGTTTAGAGTTCATTTGAACGGGCCGTAATTATAACCTTGGCACAGATATAAATATCCAATCTATAGTGAAACACTATGTATTAGCAAGGTAACTTTAGATCGACAGTACAAGACATTAAATGTGCAAGCACAACACAAGGCAAATATCTTTTCAAATATAAACAAGACTTTATTGATTATCCTAAAACATAAAACTAATATCTAACACAAACACACGCACACGCATTCATACAAGTTGCAGAAAGAAAGAGAGTGAGGAAAGAATGAGTTTTAAGAGTGAGATAGTGAAATCCCAAGTTTCTATATGCACTTATAAGACATGACCTGAACGAACCATCAATCATTAATTTAACCCTTCTATCGTTTCTTTGGCGGGTTATTTAATTTTACATTAATGCACCAGTTCAGTTAAGAGTCTGGAGTGTTACTTGCTTGTCCGTGTTGCTTGGGGATTCCCTTGTGTGAGGGGGATTTTCCCGGGTCCGTGGCTGGCTGTCTCCTCGTGCCTGCGAGATCTTGGGCCGCCAATCACGTGGTGTGTTGGCGGATGGATGAAAGTCTTTGAAGTTGGAAGGGCTTTGTAGTCGAAACGTTTAAACGAAACTTTGCAGCAAAGCTTAACTTAGAACCGAGACTTTCAACGAAAAAGAAAATAAAGGAAGAAATGAAAGTAAGACGAGTTAGATGGCTTGAATGAGCTGTTTTAACCCCGATCTTGGTGGGTTATTTGTCTGCTGGTCTAATTTGGTCTGGTCGATGTTTAAGCGTGCAAACACGCTCTTTGTTGTTTTCAGAGAGAAGCATGAACGGGAACACTCTCTTGTCTGTTGATAGAGAGAGGCGCAAACTTAATTCAACACCGAACCGAACTCAAAACCGAACTCCCTGGATGGAAGTTTCGGAACTATAGAAGTTTCTCTGAACTGATTCTAATTCCTTTGTTCGGGTCTTTAACTTAACAGTTAGCCCAACCTCTTTGGAGAATTCTGACCAATGAGACAATGGCATCATTTTAGGGGGGTGGATCGAGTTCCTACTTATCTTTATCTGGGATCTGTGTGGGTTCCAGCACTTAGCAGAGAAACAAGAAACCACAGTTTAAACATTATAGATTATTATAATCATACCAAAACATTTTACACAGATTTCAATCAAGCCATCTTTTGAATTAAGGGCATACGATTCTTTTGATTGAAAGCACAATACTCGTTCATTCACACACTGTTATATCACAATTACATGATTTATATGTGATCTAAGCATAATACACATAAAACAACATAGAATTATGTTGTTTGATTATAAGTCCACTAAGCATTGTTCTGTGTGAGTTTTAATGGGTTTGATATGTAAAGTCTGTGTATGTAAAGTTTATGAGGTTTGAGCCATTCCGGTCTGAGGTCAGGCAGAGTTCCTGCTGAAGGCTGTGTTGTTCATCCCTCATGGGACCTTGGTCCTATGAAAGACGTAGTCTGTTAGTCGCAGGGGTCAGATGACCTCTGGTTAGGGCCTCTTGTTTGACCATTTCTGAACAGATCTGTCTTGCCAAAATGTAAAACATTGACAACGTTCTTCCTGTTTTTGGCTTATCTCTGGGTGCCTGTAACGCCATAAAAGTCTTGTTTGGGGGTTTTCTTGGCCAGAGTAGACAATCTGGAGCCACTTTTGTGACTTTGGAATGTGGTGTTCAGATCCGGAATGCTGAATCACATTTGAATGAATCCCATGAGAGATTCATTTGATTAATTTGTGTTTGGTTCATCCTTAAACTCTCTACATATTCCCCCCTTCGATCGATGATGGGTTGAGAAGAAGACATCATTGAACGCTGGAGAAACAGAAGAAGCAAACACACACAGCAAACAACAAGACAACACCTCCATGACTGGTCACTTTACTGGTGCAGGGCATTAGATTATCTAGGCCTAAACAGGTTCACTCTCTCAATATAGTCAATCATGTGGAAAAAGTTTAGTTCAATTTTAGGACCGTTATTCTAGTTTGTTTTAAAACGGTGATTGATCAACTTTGTGACTAAATTTGATTTGTTTGTTTTATTCTCTTCTAGATTGTTCTAGGTTTAGACCAATTTACCTTTCAAATTTGATTCGAATGATGCAGGGAGTTCTCTAGGCTAACATTCGTTTTAAGGTGACTTGCAAACATCAGGCGTGGTGCGTCAATCCTTATATGGTAACCTTGACCCTTACGGGGTAACAGGGATTTTACTTAATAAAAGAAGAAGAAAGGGAAGAGGTAAAACAAAACAAAGCAGTTGAGTGACTCCTGTATGGCTACTGTTGTGCAATGTCAGGTGTCACAATGTAATGAGAGGGTTCTACTTGTTGGGTGTATTGCTACATGTTTCCTATGGAAAGGAAAGCTAAGTCAGTGTTGCGATTTCAGTGTCTACCTGTGGGAAAAACATGTTTGTTGAATGTTTTTCATGGTAGCTGTGTTTAACTTGTGTATGTTAGTGGTACAGTGTAGTGTAGTGCATGTACTGCATGTATACTGTATGTATGTCAGATCTGTCTCAGTCTGTTTTGCTCCCCCCCTTTGCTTGATGGCTTAGCTTTGATGGGCTTGTTGCATCTTTGCCTTGGAAAGGGATCTTCTATGATCTGCTGGGGGTCAGTCCAGTAAGGCAGGAAGTTCTCTGGCAGACATTGGGAGGTGGTTTGGCATGGATGCGTGAAGCTGTAGTGCAAAACGTGGTCTCCTTTGTTGCCTTCCTCTTGTGATGCCTTCTGGTTGTGACAGACTTTCTGACCTTCTGTGCTTACTGTTGTTGCTGTAGCACTCACATGGTTCTTGAGTTTGGAGCTCGTTTGGTGGTTTCTTTATGAGTGATGGGTAGCCAGGATGGTGTTTCCTGGTACCTCTGGGCGTTTGTCAGTGGTTGACTGTGAGAAACCACTTTGTTCTGTGTTGTTGTAGAACAGGTGGTCGTCATCTTCCTTAGGAAGGTGTACCAGATGATCATTGGTCCTCTGTGTTCAGCTTGTTTTCGATGAACACTTGCAGTTGCCTCATTAGTCGCTCCATGTCTTCTGAGGGTAAACTGTCTTGTTCTTGGGCACACTCAGTGCGGTGTTTAGCTGAGTGGTGCAGAGGTGGGTTTCGTTGTCGATTACCCACATATAATGCTTTTGGATGCATTTGTTGATTCCAGTTGTTTCCTTCTTGTGGGTTTCTTGAGAAGTGTGGCTGGTCCCATGACTTTTCCATGCGGTTGGCGTGGTAGGTGTCATCGGCATGGGAGTCACATTCTCTGTGCTCCTTACGAAGGATGGTGGTGTTGTCATGCCACTGGGTGTCTTCCAGTGCAAGGCTTGTTTCTTGGCTGAAGGAGTTTGAAACTGTGGATGTTTTCAAACCTTTCTTTGAGGTCATCTTTTGTTTGACGTAGGCCTTATGTGTCAGGTCACGTAGCTGTTGAATGGTCATCGTGCCTGGGCACGCCATGATACCAAGATGATGACTCAATCCGGGGTGCAGGTTTCTCAGGAAGAGGGTTTTGAAGTTCACATCCTCTTCAAGTTCAGGTTTGCTATGTGCACCTAAGTAAGCTTGTCGAAAACGGTGGAAATAGGCTTGGGGAGTCTCTTGTCGACATTGTTTGGTTTCCAAGGCGATTAACACACCGTGTTCTGACTCTGGACCTGTAAATTCTTTAATCAGTGTCTCACGTAGTAGCTGGTAGTTTGACATGACATTAGCAGGTTGTCGGTCTAGGAAGCTTCGTACCTCTGGACTGGATGTGGATCTGATGAGGTATAACCTGTCTCTGTCAGTCATATGGGGTCTCACCTCTAGGTGGAAGTCGATATCTCGGAGGTAGGCCTGGATGTCGGGACCCTCTGTGGAGTTCGGGTTGAACTGAGTGATATTCTTAACCAGCTTGTCGAGATCTTTAAAGGTCATCCCCTGTGCAGCTTTGGAGTCTGCCTGGATGAGCTCTCTTCGTTTGTTGGCAGTGAACAGTTCTGTGGTGAAGGCCGGTGACGTTTTGGGTTGTGGCCATTCACTTCTTTCACTGTATGCCAGTTCTTGGGTGGAGGACTCTGTTCTGCTCAGCAGGGGTGATGCTGAGGGAGGTCTCTCCCTTCTTGGCTCTGGTTTCTGTTGGAAAATGTGCTGGAGTTCATCTCTGACCGCGTAGAGCTCGTCGTTGACGTCATCTCGCTGTTGGGTCAGATGGTCGATGTCAGCGCTGCACCTTTCCAGGTGGTCTTCCAGAGCAGTGATTTTAGAGTTCTTACTTTCAATGTCAGCTTTGGCTTTCTCTAGCTGATGTTCAGCAGACTGGAGTTGGTTTACCAGGTGTTTCTGGACAGTCTTTAATTCTTGTTTGTCACGTTCAGTGACTGCAAGGGCTTCTTGGAGCTTGTCAACTTGTGTCTTTGTTTCTTGCTCCGCTTCGTCGGACACTTTGAGTTTGTCTTGAGCTTCACCTTTGAGCTGGTCTTTGCAGTGTTGAGTGTGCATCAGCTCTTTCAGGAACTCGGTGGTCTGACGCTTGAAGTCGTCCTGGACTTTCACTTCCAGCTTGTCTATGCGGCTCTGGGCACGTGTCAGCTCCTCCTGGAGGTGGGTGATGTGCTTGTCGCTTAGTTTCAGCTGGGCTGTGAAGGCATTACTTAGGGAACAGGTTATTTTGGTTAGTTCCAAGTGGTTTTGGTTTTGGCTTGAATCGTGTGTCAGGAATCTTCTCAGAATTATGATTATTATTAAAAATAATAACAGTTCAATTGTCTTTGGTGTGAGGCAGTCTGTAATGCCTCTGAGCCAGGCGTCCACATCTTCCCTTTGGGCAGTGGGGTTTGTCGTCCACGACATGTTGACACGCTGGGGTGAAGAGACTGACACAGATCTGTGTGGGGTATAAGCCTATATGTGGTTGAACAGCTAAGTGTCGTTTCAATAGTTGTACACCAATAGTGGAGTGTCGTAATGACTAAGTGTTGGTCTAAGTGTAGCCAGGTAGGCTAGAGATGTAAAGATTTCCTCACTCAACTGCTTAAAGGAAAGAGAGAGAAAAAGGTTAAAACAAATCTCAATGGAAAGAAACTTTTTTTTTTTCAATGGGAGAAATATTTTTTATAAATATTTTCTATCAATGAAAAGCTGGTTTCAACTCGTGATGTGAGGACTTCGTCACTCAACTGAGTAAGGGCAAAAGAGAGAAAAGTTAACAACCAATTTCAATGAGGGAAAAACAAAAAGAAAATTATTAACTAGGGGAAGTATTAATTTCTCATAAATGCTTCCTATTAATGAAAATCTGTTTCCAGAAAGGTAAACAATATTATTGTTTATGTTTACGAGGAAAAATAATACAATAATAATGCTGATACCTCTTTTCTGAGTTTGACAGGATTGACACACACACCTTCAGTTGGACCGCTTACAGCAGAGTTTACTGCAGGGATGCTTTGAGGGCGGAGTTTGCTCAGCACTTGTCTCTGTTACTTGATCTAATAATCTGTTTGTTGGGAAAGATTATCTTTGTCTCTTTTTAGAGTCGATTGATGGTTCTTCCAGGTTTGTTCCCTATAAATGTGAAGAATAAGATGGAATAAAGCAGGACAGAACAGGAAAGACGTGATGAGGAAGAAATGAAGCAAGGAGGTTGGATCCCGCTACCTTTAGGTCTACCACGAGTATAGAATTGATAGTTGAGGAACAACTAAACACACAAATAAACTTTTGTAAAAGACGATTGTCTCTGGTTTATTTGAAACTCGTATGGAGATGGTAATGTCCCCTATTGAAGCGTCCCGAAAATGAATTAATCAAATATAGTGGTTAAGTTTATAACCAACAGGACGAAAGGATAAAACGCAATGACAATAATGAGCAAGTCTGAGTCTAACACTATTTTTGTAATAGTAATAACAACTTTCAAATTTTAACTTTCCAAGTTCAAGACCTATTCACCTAAAGTGATTAGATCTCAACGAGAAATTTAGAAATTATGAAATTAGAATTTATTAAAAATAAATCATTAGAAATGATCTGTCTAGAAAAATAGAATTTCAATTTTATTTTAATATTTCCTTTTCTTTAAAATCAAATTCAAATTTGACAATTAATAATAGTAAACCAGTATTTTCTTTTTCAAGTAAAATGCAGGTAAAGTAATTAATAATTGTAAACCAATATTCCCTTTTCAAGTAAAATATAGGTAAAGTAAAATGTGAGAGGTAAAAGAAAAAGGAAGAAAAGACCAACAGGTGTAAAAGGTCGAGGTGTTTAAATGGTTAAATCACTTTAACTTTGTTCAAACAGACACTGTATTTAACCACTGATGCTAATTACTAATGATAACAGTACATAATGCGTAAGGCGTTAGCATATAGGCCTCAATGTAAACAACTGCTTAGGTTAGCCTAGCCACCGAAGGGGTTTGTTTACACTCTGGCGATTGCACGGGTCAGAGTTCACCCGGAAGCGTTGGTTAAGACTTCCGTGTCACGATCGTAACTATAGCGACCAAACAAACGCTAGTGGGCAAACACGTGAAATGCAATGCAAATAGTTTGTAAGCAGTTAAACGCATGTGTTACATGAAATCTGAGCGCATTTCAATACCGTTCAAAGAATATGCACGTACAGTCGATCATATTACGGGAAATGTCGGCGCATTTCCACACTGTACAAATAAGATACACCACTCGTAGCTTTAGCTGGTTTTACGACGTGGGGCTTCACTCAGTTCGCTAAGAGTGATATTAACTTTAAGCAAGCGACAGCTTTGCGTTATAATAGATGGAACAATAGCGATCTCGGCGGATCGCGTCTGTGCAAGTTTATCTGGGCACACAAGAAAAACAACAACAACAACAGGGTTTTTAACTGTTGGTTCAGTTATCACGACTTTAAGTTACTATTCAAATTACACTCGGACATGCGCAGTGTTACACGAGAATTCATTGAACAGTCATAAACAGATAAACGTATATTTATTACAGGGATCGCAGTGGAACACGCACTGACAATCAGATAAATAAATATAAGCCTTTTATGACTAACGTTAGATGAGGAACACGCTCATCGCTCTGTGAGGTGAATATTCGTCCTTACAGATAACGTTAACTTAAATTACTGCAGTTTAATTTCGTTCAGCTCTCTGAGTGGTATAAACACACACACATAATGTTATAGCTATTTGAAAGACTCTGGGACACGCAGACGTCAGTTAAGCTATAATCAAGGTATTTCAGGAAATGAGGAACACGCTCAATTCTTACCTTATAGTGTGATGTTTTATATCTTAACTCAATTTACTGCAGGTAAAAATAATAATAAAAACAAATAGGGAGGCAGACTAGACTAAAGTAACAGCTTTGCTCTGGATGCATTCACTCAAGCCGCAGCATCCACTTCATTCAAACAGGGCGCGCGCTGCGCGCTCTCCATACGTCACACACAGACTTTCAGAGGTTCGGATCTCGCATCCGAAACAAAATGAAAAGATAAATCTTGATATATGCTTACAATTTAGGTTGAACTGCCCGCATTCTCCACCAATTATGTAACGAATGTACACAATAATAATATACATAAAATGTATTTAAGGGGGCCGGAAGGCCAATTTAGCTCAAAAGGAATGATTCATCGATTTGCAATGAATCTTGACCGAATCACTATGGAACCGAGCAAATGACTCGTTTAGAGTTCATTTGAACGGGCCGTAATTATAACCTTGGCACAGATATAAATATCCAATCTATAGTGAAACACTATGTATTAGCAAGGTAACTTTAGATCGACAGTACAAGACATTAAATGTGCAAGCACAACACAAGGCAAATATCTTTTCAAATATAAACAAGACTTTATTGATTATCCTAAAACATAAAACTAATATCTAACACAAACACACGCACACGCATTCATACAAGTTGCAGAAAGAAAGAGAGTGAGGAAAGAATGAGTTTTAAGAGTGAGATAGTGAAATCCCAAGTTTCTATATGCACTTATAAGACATGACCTGAACGAACCATCAATCATTAATTTAACCCTTCTATCGTTTCTTTGGCGGGTTATTTAATTTTACATTAATGCACCAGTTCAGTTAAGAGTCTGGAGTGTTACTTGCTTGTCCGTGTTGCTTGGGGATTCCCTTGTGTGAGGGGGATTTTCCCGGGTCCGTGGCTGGCTGTCTCCTCGTGCCTGCGAGATCTTGGGCCGCCAATCACGTGGTGTGTTGGCGGATGGATGAAAGTCTTTGAAGTTGGAAGGGCTTTGTAGTCGAAACGTTTAAACGAAACTTTGCAGCAAAGCTTAACTTAGAACCGAGACTTTCAACGAAAAAGAAAATAAAGGAAGAAATGAAAGTAAGACGAGTTAGATGGCTTGAATGAGCTGTTTTAACCCCGATCTTGGTGGGTTATTTGTCTGCTGGTCTAATTTGGTCTGGTCGATGTTTAAGCGTGCAAACACGCTCTTTGTTGTTTTCAGAGAGAAGCATGAACGGGAACACTCTCTTGTCTGTTGATAGAGAGAGGCGCAAACTTAATTCAACACCGAACCGAACTCAAAACCGAACTCCCTGGATGGAAGTTTCGGAACTATAGAAGTTTCTCTGAACTGATTCTAATTCCTTTGTTCGGGTCTTTAACTTAACAGTTAGCCCAACCTCTTTGGAGAATTCTGACCAATGAGACAATGGCATCATTTTAGGGGGGTGGATCGAGTTCCTACTTATCTTTATCTGGGATCTGTGTGGGTTCCAGCATTTAGCAGAGAAACAAGAAACCACAGTTTAAACATTATAGATTATTATAATCATACCAAAACATTTTACACAGATTTCAATCAAGCCATCTTTTGAATTAAGGGTATACGATTCTTTTGATTGGAAGCACAATACTCGTTCATTCACACACTGTTGTATCACAATTACATGATTTATATGTGATCTAAGCATAATACACATAAAACAACATAGAATTATGTTGTTTGATTATAAGTCCACTAAGCATTGTTCTGTGTGAGTTTTAATGGGTTTGATATGTAAAGTCTGTGTATGTAAAGTTTATGATGTTTGAGCCATTCCGGTCTGAGGTCAGGCAGAGTTCCTGCTGAAGGCTGTGTTGTTCATCCCTCATGGGACCTTGGTCCTATGAAAGACGTAGTCTGTTAGTCGCAGGGGTCAGATGACCTCTGGTTAGGGCCTCTTGTTTGACCATTTCTGAACAGATCTGTCTTGCCAAAATGTAAAACATTGACAACGTTCTTCCTGTTTTTGGCTTATCTCTGGGTGCCTGTAACGCCATAAAAGTCTTGTTTGGGGGTTTTCTTGGCCAGAGTAGACAATCTGGAGCCACTTTTGTGACTTTGGAATGTGGTGTTCAGATCCGGAATGCTGAATCACATTTGAATGAATCCCATGAGAGATTCATTTGATTAATTTGTGTTTGGTTCATCCTTAAACTCTCTACATATTTATATATATATATATAATTACAAAATTTAATTAAATCAACATCAGATACTAAATTAAAAAATAATTATAATGGTAAATAACATTCAATATATATATATATATATATATATATAATAGTAAATAACACTGATTTAAATTATATATATATATATATTTTTTTTTTTTTATTATAATAAAAGTAAATAACACTTATTTTATATATATAATATTAAATAATATATTAATATAAATAACATATGTAAATATCAAATGATACAAATACTATATTATTAAATATGATTATACACAACAAAAAATAAAAATGTAATTAAATCAACATCAGATACTAAATTCAATATATATAATAGTAAATGACACTTATTTAAATTATATATTTTTTATTTATTTATTATAATAATAGTAAATAACACTTATTTTCTCTATATATATCATATTAAATAATATATTAATATAAATAATATATGTAAATATCAAATTATATAAATACTATATTATTAAATATGATTATATATATATATATAAAATAAAAAAATTATTTAATTAAATCAGATACTATATTAAATAATTATAAAAATAGAAAATAACACGCTTACATTATATATATATATATATATATATAAATGTTTATTATATACTGTATATATAAAATTAAAAATTAAATTAAATCAGCATCAGATACAAAATTAAATAATTATAATGATAGAAAATAACACACTTTCAATCTGATCAATTATGAAAGTTATAAATAAAATGAAATCAACATCAGATACCAAATTAATTAAAGCAAAAGTAATGGAAATTAGACTTAATAAATGTAACATCTTATAAGTCATGGACATTTCTATAGTTGTGAATTTTCCATTTATAAAGGTAATAATCTGCTTTGCTCTCTGAGGGTTTTATCAGCTGGAAACACATCTTTTGTAGAGTAAACAAAGGTACAACTTTAACAAGTACAACTTAAGACATTAGTTTGCCATGGCCAAATCATCCTTTTGATGATCATTTTTATTCTATTACTATTGTACTATTTTGTCTATCTTACAGAGATGATGTAAAGCACATTGGTCAACATGTGTCGTTTTAATAGTGCGATACAAATAAAAGTGACATTTGATTTGAGAGAAAATCTTTGTTTTGTCAAACCGCTTCACACTTTGATCTGAAAGATGCATTTGGGAATCTTTCTCAATCAAAACGATTTACAAAACGCTGACGCGTGCTCACGCTAGCCTGTCCTCGTGTGTGTTTGTGTGCAGGTTTGCTCTCGAGGGGAAGTCATCCGTGTGAAGGTGTTGGGCACTCTGGCGCTCATCGACGAAGGAGAAACCGACTGGAAAGTCATTGTAATAAATGTCGAGGACCCGGAGGCTGGAGACTTCAACGGTTTGAGACCTTTCCCTTCTGCGTCTGTATAATAACAATAATAATGAGTGTGATGTTAAATCTCAGAGTCCTGTCGTTCGCAGACATCGACGACGTGCGCAGACTCAAGCCCGGATTCCTGCAGGCCACACTTGATTGGTTCAGGATGTATAAAGTGCCTGATGGGAAGCCGGAAAACCAATTTGCCTTCAATGGTGAATTTAAGAACAGGGTAAGACAGGAGATGACATTTGATTAATGGCTTCTCCCTGATGGCTAAAAATTAAGACATTTTTCTCTCCATGCCATCAAGGCAAGAGAAATCAAGCGTGTCTTTCTCACAGATTTGAGATTAGCACGTCTCACGAAGAACAGCTTAAAAATGGCAACCATTTTTATTTAGCAAACACACAGGTTAAACTCGAAAAATTTGAATATCGTTCAAAAGTTATAATTGTGATGATTATGGCTTACAGCTTATGAAAACCCCACATTCAAAATCTCAGAAAATTTTAATATTACATGAAATCGATAAAAAAAAGGATTTTAAATACAGAAATGTCGGCCCTCTGAAAAGTATAATCATGCATATGTATATAGTTATATATACTAAATATATTCGTTTCACCTTTTAATTTGAATGACTTTTGCACGATATTTTTCGAGTTTCACCTGTAGTGTATCTTTTACAAAATATTTTTAGTAAAATATATTTAATCATTTGTGATTTTAAATGCTTTAAAATTTTGTTCTTTAATGATGCTTTAATGATGTTCTTAAATGTTTTTAAACGTTTATTTTTTTTTAAATATACAAAATTTTATTTTTAAATTATTAAAAAATGAGCATAGTAGGCTATTTTAAAAATATTTAAAAATATAAAATTTTTGTAAATATACTATTTTTCAAAATATTTGTATCTACTAGCTACATATTTTCTATATTATATTTAGTAAATATACTGAATACATTTTTGTTTTTAAATGAATATTTTTGAAAATATATTTAGTAGATATACTATATTTTTTATTTTACATTTTTTTTATAATTAGCAAATATACTAGCCAATATATATATTCTCTATGTTTTAAAAAATGATTTTAAGTAAATACACTAAATACTTTTTTTTTTAATCCTTTTAAAATGAGCAAATACAGTATATATATGTTCTTACATGTTTAAAAATCTTGATCTTTAGTAAATACACTAAAACATTTTTTAAATGCTTTATCAAATATCTGTTTTAAAATATTAGTTTTTGTTTTTTGTTTTTAAATGCAAAAAATTAAGCAAATACATTATGAATATTTAAAAAATGTATTTTCTCATTTATGGTCTGCAGGATTTTGCCATTAAAACAATTAAGGAGACCCATAGCTTCTGGAAAGCTCTAATCTCCCAGAAAACAGACGCTGGAGAACTGAACTGGTGAGACGGCTTGCACTCAGTCTGTAATTTAGCTTTAACTCAAACTATAATCGACACAGAACGGCTCGGATGACTCATTCGGCTCAATCGCAGAGCCTGTGATGCTGCACTAAAAATGACGAGGATGTTTATTTCTAGACAGGGTTC
>JAULUF010000012.1:20987500-21010000 GCA_031834385.1 Semotilus atromaculatus
ATATAGACGGAATATATTTAAGATTTCGGGTAAAATGCCCTTAATTGAATATTCAGCCATATATAGCTATAACTTTTAAATGAATATCTACGTTGAAGAGATTAAGCGGAGTAAGTACATGAGTAAGTACCGTAGTCGGGTGTAGTAATCGATGTGTAAACAGTGACATCTAGTGGACAGTAAGTGTAAGTGCAACAGATCTCCACTGAGAGGTTAGCGATCTAACCATATTAACGTGAGATTAAATCCACACCAAAGCGTTCATTTTAAAGAACAGCACTTACAGTTCATGATGACCATGTCCAGACCTGTTAACTTCACATTATTCTGCTGCAGAACAACAGATAAAACAGTTCATCACATCTTACACTGCAGTTACACAGAGCCACCAGCAGAGTGCAGCAAAACAATACTGTATACAGTATTTAAACATACAATACAATATTTGCACATCACATTATTTTATTTTGTACACTATTTTTCTTTAAACACTCCTGATTTCCACGGACCTTACTTTGAAAACGCCTGATCTATCCATACACTGTAGTAAAAAAAAAAAAAAAAAAATAGGCTCTATCCAAGGAGATTGCTTATCGATGATGACGTGCGTCAAGGCGGAAGTGGTGTCAGGGTGTCGTGCGCGCTCATGTGAGAGATTCTGCGGGTTACTAGAGACGCTCCATGGCACGCGCGCTTTAATATAATCACGTCATAATCCGGAGGATTCATCAACACACGGAGATCGAAACACGCGACCGATACACGGTGAGAGATGAGAAAAACACACTGAAGAAGAGAGAGAGAGTTGTGCTGGAGCCGGAGGAGGCTTTATTCAGGCCCGGATTAACTGTGTGTGTGTGTGTGTGTGTGAGAGAGAGAGAGAGAGAGAGACAGAGAGAGAGTGTGTGTGTGTGTGTGTGTCACTCATCTGATATGTGTGTGAGAGAGGAGAGACAGTGTGTGTGTGTGTGAGAGAGAGAGACAGACAGTGAGAGTGTGTGTGTTTGAGTGTGTGTGTGTGTGTGTGTTTGATAGAGAGAAAGAGAGAGTGTGTGTGTGTGAGAGTGAGTGAGTGTGTGTGTGGCTGTGTGCTCTTGCTTATGTGGTTTATGAGGACACACATTTGTATAATGACATGTGTATTACTCTGATATTACAACTGAAGTGTGGTTTATGAGGACAATTCATGAGTCCTCATAATTCAAATAGCTTAAAAAACATAAAAAACAATGTTTTATTAAAATTGTAAAAATGCAAAATGTTTCCTGTGAAGGTTTAGGGACAGGGGCAGTGTGTGTGTGTGTTTGAGAGAGAGAGAGTGTGTGTGTGTGTGTGTGTGTGTGTCACTCATCTGATCTATGTGTGTTTAGTCTGCTCATGCTATCACTGTTTTATGTTTAAAATATTTAATATTGAGGACAACGATCCGGATGATGCCACGGTACTGCAGTTCTTTACCATAGTATTATTTACATGCTGTGTGGAAAAACATGCTAATATTAATATGGTGCTTTTGTGTCCGTGTCCGTGCCCTAAATGTTGAAACCACGGTACGGTACCGGAACAGTCAGGGATGTCTCTGCCTTTTCTATTCTGCATATGTTTAGATTCATGCGTTTGTAACAATTTATTAATATTTGCCCTTTGTTTTGGTTAGGAAACATCTGCGATGTCATTTATATTTGACTGGATCTACAGAGGCTTTAGTGGAGTGCTGCAGTTTCTAGGTGAGATCAGATGAAAGTGTGTGTCTGTAATATATACAGTATTAGTGTTCACACGTTTAGGGCAAGAGATTATTTTATGTGTTCGTAAGAAGTCACTTCTGCTCATTGGTCACATGACTATTTCACTTTGCCTGCATTTGTTATGGCAATATTATTCAATAGAGCAATAAAGCTGATATATGGATATAATGTACACACACTCTCTCTCTCTCACACACACACACTTTCACTCTCTCTCTCTCTCTCTCTCACACACACACACACACACACTCTCTCTCTCACACACACACTCACTCTCTTTCTCTCACACATACACTCACACTCTCTCTCTCTCACACACACACACTCAGGTTTGTTTTTGTGATTTATGTGGACATTCCATAGGCGTAATGGTTTTTATACTGTACAAACTATATATTCTGTCCCCTTACACACACACACACACACACACTGCCCCTGTCCCTAAACCTACCCATCACAGGAGACATGCTGCATTTTTACATTTTAAAAAAAACATTGTTTTTTATGTTTTTTAAGCTATTTGAAATATGAGGACTCGTGCAATGTCCTCATAAGTCACGTGTAAGTTGTAATACCAGTGTAATATGCATGTCATTATACACATTTGTGTCCTCATATATCACAAAAACAAACACACACACACTCTCACTCACTCTCTCTCTCTCACACACACACTCTCACCCATACACACACACACTCTTACTCTCTCTCACACACACACTCTCACTCACTCTCTCTCTCTCACACACACACTCTCACCCATACACACACACACACTCTTACTCTCTCTCACACACACACTCTCACTCACTCTCTCTCTCACACACACACACTCACTCTCTCTCTCTCACACACACACACACACACACACACACACACACACTCTCACCCATACACACACACTCTTACTCACTCACTCTCTCTCTCTCTCACACACACACACACACACACACACACACACTCTCACCCATACACACACACACACACACACTCTTACTCTCTCTCTCACACACACACTCTCACTCTCTCTCGCACACACACACACATACACACTCTCACACACACAGACACACCCACACATTTGTTCTGGTGACTTATGGAAATTTACTGGCCATAAATATTTTTTTTACCAGCCATGAATTTTTTTTGTGCAAAAACAGGCAGTTATGACACAAACAAATTTAATACCAGTGAAGATTCACAATTCTCTATTCCAACGTTGATTCCGCAGCTGAAGCCACTAAAGCCTGATTACAGCTCTACTGTCGCTTTGGTGCGTTTCTCAGATCAGAACTGAACTCCTGAAAAAGTTCTCTGCGGATTTCTACATGATCAATCGCTTATGTCAAGTGGATCAACATGTTTTATAATCTTTGTTGAATGAATAGTCTCACAACACAACATTTAGGCATTAGTTCAGCATAAGTTGTGATATGTAGTTTTCCCTGAGGAGATTGTCCTATGTTCACATTTCTACGGTTTGTTGTTGTTGTTGTTGTTTGTGCAGTGCTGTCTTCCTTTCTGTATCGCAATGACACGGTCGGTCAACAAAGTACCGTACATACAGTAAAACACACAGTAAAAGTGTGAATGTGAGTCTCCTGCAATCAAACTCCCACACACACTAATGTAACCTACAATTTACAATGATAGTCATGAAGACTTCAGCCATAGTTTACATCAGAACATCCTCCAGAGGACACTGGGGCTGTCAATCTTCCTCTATAATACTATTCCAATTCCATTCCTTATTTTATTTAATATTTAATATTCAAATAATATTCAATATATTAAATGCTCAAATTCATCCTATTATTAATATTTACGACATTACACAGACTTATGGATGGCCGATGCCACTATAGCGTGTGGTCGTTGTTACACGTTCTGTCCACTAGAGGCACATCTAATAAACATGTTATTCGTGCTGAATATGGCTGAAGCGCCTCCGATGGTTTTCGGCTCATATCTCCGTGAAAACACCACCAACAATTCAGAAACTTATATCGTTCTTTTCAGTTCGACTAGACGGTTCAAACGAGCTCGGTGATCACCGAATCTGGTGAGATATGTGCGTTTTTCGCTTCACGGGCGCTTTTACCATTTTTGACAGTATTATGATGATACAGCGTAGATAACGTGCACACTTGTGTTATGATTCAAAAACATTATTGTTCATCAGACGAAACAAAAGCATTTTATTTTCACATGCGTGTAAGCTAAGGCGGCGAGAAAGGCAAGATTGCATATTAAAAATATATATATATACATAAAAAAGCAAGTTTTTTTAATATTCGAATTTCGTTCCAACAGGCCTAGAGGACACTGTTATACTGTCACATGACTGAGCAGATTCACTGTTATCCGTACACGACAACACCAGCGCTTGTCACTATGATGACACTGACATGTTCACTGACAGATATACTTCTGAGAGATGAACTCAGGATTGTGAGCATGATGTTTCCATGATGTTTTGCTATTTGTACGAATTGTTTTGAGGAATGCACTGTTTTGCAGATGTTGAGGATGATTCAAGAAATGTACCAAATCGACTGAGAAAAACTGTAATATACCATAAGTATTAAAATTAGTAACTAAAGAAGAACAAATAATCAAATTACAAGCAAAAGCACAAATAAATACAATATAACAAATATACAAATGAAATTAATTTGTTTCTCAGGTCTAACAGTAGTTTAATAAAGTAAGCAAATGTACTGCATATTCTTCACTGTATACATTAAACATCCTTATTAATGAATCCTTATTAAAGTAATAAGTTATTCATCCAAGAGCAATAAGTGATTGTTCTTTGTCTTTTGTTTGATGATCATTAAGATCAGCAGGAATATTAGGCTGCTGTCCCTTTAAGAGCGAATGCACTGATCTAATATACTGACACACACACACACACACGTTTACTCTCAACTGTCTACGTTCACTAAAGACATAACTGACTGTTTACTAGGATATTTCGACAATTTTGTGTGAATTTGTTCACTGAAGTGCAAGAAGACGCGATGAGAGCTCAGTTCAATATGTGCGTCTTTTTGTGCTTGAATATTTAGATTGGCAAAGCTCAAAACTTTCATGTTTGTGCATTGTTAGAATTAATAAAAATGTTAACTGGCGAGTGACACCGATTTTTACTCGCATTTGGCACGAGTGTCAATTGTAGGCCCTGCGATATACACAGGTGAAACACGAAAAATTAGAATATCGTGCAAAAGTTATAATTGTGATGATTGTGGCTTACAGCTTATGAAAACCCCAAATTAAATTACATGAAATAAAAAAAATAATAACTTAAATACAGAAATGTCGGCCCTCTGAAAAGTATAATCATGCATATGTATATAGTTATATATACTAAATATATTAGTTTCACCTTTTATTTTGAATTACTGAAATACATGAACTTTTGCACGATATTCACATTTTTCGAGTTTCACATGTGTGTAGTTGTATATCAGGCTTGTGCACAATTCAGAATTGAATTGAGAATGACTCCTTAATTCCAATTCAATTCTGGAATTACAATTCGAATTGCAGAATTGCAATTCAATAAAAATTCTAAGAAATTCAAATACATATTTTAAACAAGTGTTTAACAATGTCAGATATGATTGCATCATGCACTGTGTGTTATTTGATACTTTGAAATTAAAATTGGAACATAACTAATTAAACAACATTGAGGGGGGAATTTATTTCAAGAATTTTATCATCTATATTTTAGAACAAAATGTATGCAGGGTTGAGGAGTGACTAGTCACGTGTGATGCAATTATGTTATCAAATTACAAAATTAATGTAATTGTATTTATTTGTATTACTGAGGTAAAATGGTGTAATTCAATTAGTTACTAATCAAATTAAAAGGAAATTGCTTAGCATTGATAAAGTAATCCAAATAAAATAACCCAAACCACATTTATGATGGGTAACTAATAACAGTAAGCAATTACATTTCCACAGTAACCTTACTAAACATGTGTGTGAGATTCATCAGTCTGTTGTGTGACTGTGTGGAATTTCTTTGAATTGCCATGAATTTAATTCCACTTCCTGTCATTCCAATTCAACTTCCTGTGGGGCGGAGTCAATTCAATTCAAATTCCAATTCATGAATTGAATGCAGGCCAATTCTGAAATTCAGAATTTTGCACAAGCCTGTTGTATATATATTATAAGTGTTTCTGTTTTTGCAGGTTTGTATAAGAAGTCTGGGAAGCTGGTTTTTCTCGGGCTGGACAATGCTGGGAAAACGACTCTTCTGCACATGCTCAAGGACGACAGATTAGGACAGCACGTGCCCACGCTGCACCCCAGTAAGGCTCAGTTACTGACAGAACACTTCCCATCAGGCAGTGCTCACGGTTGATGATCCTGTTTGTGTTTTGTCAGCGTCTGAGGAGCTGACCATTGCGGGAATGACCTTCACCACGTTTGATCTGGGTGGACATGTTCAAGGTCAGAACCATACATCAGTTTCAGTTCATGTGCTTGTGTTCAGATCTGTCATGCAGATGATGTTATCATCATTAAATCTGTCATTGTTTATTCACCTGTCTCTCAAAACCTGTACGGTTTAACTTTTTCTGTGAAACACAGACGAGAAAGTAGCACTTCACAGCAAGGATCCATTTGTTAACATTAGTTTCCTACGATCCACATCAGCTGGTAACACTCACGATGATGTTTCACTTCATACAGATCAGTGGCTGTGATTTAATGCATTGAACAGCTGTGTGTGTGTGTGTGTGTGTGTGTGTGTGTGTGTGACTGTGAGTGTGTGTGTGCGTGTGTCTGAGCGTGTGTGTGTGTGTGTGGTGGGGGTCGGGTTAGTGTGTGTGTGAGTATATGTGTGTGTGTGTGTGTGTGTGAGTGTGCATGTCTGTGAGTGTTTGAGTGTCTGTGTGTGTGTCTGTCTGTCTGTGTGTGTGTGTGTGTGTGAGTGTGTGTGTGAGTGTATGTGAGTGTGTGTGTGTGTGAGTGTGTCTGTGAGTGTTTGAGTGTGTCTGTGAGTGTTTGAGTGTGTGTCTTTTGAGTGTGTCTGTGAGTGTTTGAGTGTGTCTGTGAGTGTTTGAGTGTGTCTGTGAGTGTTTGAGTGTGTCTGTGAGTGTTTGAGTGTGTGTCTTTTGAGTGTGTCTGTGAGTGTTTAAGTGTGTCTGTGAGTGTTTGAGTGTCTGTGAGTGTTTGAGTGTGTGTGTCTGAGTGTGTGTCTGTGAGTGTGTCTGTGAGTGTTTGAGTGTGTCTGTGAGTGTTTGAGTGTGTGTCTTTTGAGTGTGTCTGTGAGTGTTTGAGTGTGTCTGTGAGTGTTTGAGTGTGTCTGTGAGTGTTTGAGTGTGTGTCTTTTGAGTGTGTCTGTGAGTGTTTGAGTGTGTCTGTGAGTGTTTGAGTGTGTCTGTGAGTGTTTGAATGTGTCTGTGAGTGTTTGAGTGTGTGTCTGTGTGTGTGTGTGTGTGTGTGGCCTGGTAAACCCTACATCCCCACAGAGGCAGTGCGATAGGGAAAAAAAATGTGTATAAATAATTTTCATGTAAACAAACATGCATGCAAACACAATGTGCAATATATCGCATCACCAAAGCGTATCCCGGTGATGTCCACGTATGTGTGATGCGTCTGGTTTCCCTGTCGTGGTCTCCAGCACGGAGAGTGTGGAAGAACTACCTGCCGGCCGTCAACGCGGTGGTGTTCCTCGTGGACTGTGCCGATCACGAGCGGCTCGCCGAGTCCAAGGTGGAGCTCGACGTGAGTCTTTTAGATTCGAACATTCACTTTCCATCACATACTCAACCAAACACACCTGGGAATGATGAATGGGGTTTCTTTGCTCATCACTTTTTTCATATCAATTTCATTAGCTCTATAAATCAAACAATAGAAAACGCCGGTAATGCAAACAAGCCCTGTGCTGTACGAGTGTTTCATGCTGTTGTTTCCTTTTTTAAAGTTTTGATTTGTGCAATGCAAAGAAAACCTACAGAAATGGACACATACTACTGAACACTAACTGAAGCGCACTAGTCTTAAAGTGGAACTCGACGCAAGTTTTCACAACGCTGCGGTTACGTTAGTTTTAATATTTGACATTCAAAGTGATTTCAGTCATTTTGACGGATAATAAAATTGTATTTACCTGTGAAAACAAACCTGGAAAGAGACGTGAGGATTTGGGGAGAAAAAGAGAGATTCTTCAGCATTCAATGGCACATATCGTAAATTAAATCAGGAGAACAGACCTCAAATGTGCAGTATATGTATATGTTGACCTTTTTTCATATTATTACAGCAGAATGCAAAAGGAAAAAAAGAAAATAATCATGAGGAAAACAATGAGCTCTTGCCATAGATGTTATTGTTGTTTAGTGTCACGGTAAAATACCAAGTGTTACGTTATTCTCATGTTAGTTTAGTTTAGTTTAGTTAATTGAAGATCTCATATCATATTTACATATAATGCAAGAGCAAAAATCTTAGGTCTCCCCCCCTCCTGACCAACAGTAGCTAAAAGTGCCTATTTCCATATGTTAAGAACACACACCCCAACAACAACAATACATTTAAAAACTGCTCACAATGATTAAAATACAGTACATTACTGTGATAAGTAAATAAAGGTCTATCTACTGTTAAGAAGCCTAATAGCTTGGTGAAAAAAAGTTGCAAGTTTTTGCACTCAGTCTATTCTTAAAGGGTCACTAAACCCCTGGTCAGAGCCTGACTCCCGCTGGCAATATTTGAAAAACGCTGGAAAAGTGGGCAGAGCTTTATTCCAGAAATAAATACTCTAACCCAATACTCGCAATTCCAACTCCTGACAATGGTTTTGACGAAACAAGATGTTTTTTATACTGCCAAGCGCGTGGTGAGCTGGCACCTGCTTACGTCACCATCAACCGCTTACATCATGAACAACCGCAAACATCCAATAGGAAAATTCAACTGCAATACCACCGTTCGCCCTGAAGAGGGCAGCATTCAGACGTTTTTACACTATATATTGTAGAATTAAAACACTTTACACCCAAATGTCAAAAAAGTTACTCGAATCAATGAACAGCATTAATAAAGCCCCATTCTTACAGATCATTAACTAAAAAAAGTTGGTTTAGGGTTTAGTTACCCTTTAAATACAACATGACAGAAAACTGACAGCTCACTGAGTCGGCGCATCAGCTTTATTTGTAGGACAACCTTATGATTTCAAATTATTCAGTATTTTTGAATGGAAGTTCCCCAAACCGGAAGTGCCGCCCATAATTAAAAGCGCAGGAATAAGAAACGGAGCATATAATATAATTTGTCGAATCTAAACCAAACTGAATTGTCTAGTCTTCACTCCTCCGTGAGTTTGAGCTGCTCTCCAAAGCAAGCCTTGTGCTGTGTAATGAGTGTTTAATAAGTGTGTGTGTGTGTGTTCAGGCTCTGCTGTCGGACGAGACGATCTCCAGCGTGCCGGTTCTGGTGCTGGGCAATAAGATCGACCGGCCCGAGGCCGTGAGTGAGATGAGACTGCGAGAGGTGTTCAGTCTGGAAGGACAGACCACTGGGAAGGTCAGTGCCAGTCTCTCGCAGACCAACAACACCAATGCTGGATTCAGCAAGGTTGAAAATATCAATATCAGTTCTTAAAACACAACGTTCAATCTGTGCCAGTTCCTTCAGAGATGTTGAAGAAGCTTCTCCCAAAAAACGGCCCTCAATAATATTCCAGTCACATGATTAAACTGACCAGGGCAGATGATGAGGCTCAAACTGTATACAATATTAGAAATCACAGAAACAAACACGAAAGGACACACCCATATCTTGATAGCTCTGCCCCCACATATACAAACACATGTGACTCAGGCCCCTCCCCCTTCACGAGTGGACACGCCCCTTACTGCTGATTGGCTACAAGTGTTTTTTGTTGCTCGGTCTGATCCATTTGTCAGATATCGAATACTGCAACTTTAATGACAGAGATTCTCTGGTAATTTCATCAGATTATCACAGATGATGCAGGTCAGACGAAAACAAGCTTCCAATCTTATTAGAATCGACTAATACAACTTTTGAAAGTCGTCTGTCAGAACATCTAATGTTTAAAGGGTTAGTTCAACCAAAAATGAACATTCTGTCAGTAATTCCTCACCCTCATGTTTTTCCAACCCCGTAAGACTTTCGTTCATCTTCAGAAAATAAATTAAGATATTTGTGATTAAATCTGAGAGCTGGATCACTCCTCCATTGGCTTCTATGGGATTGAAACTTGCCGGCTCAGAAAAGTTATTAAGACATTGGTAAAATGACTACTGTGGCTCAAGCGACAAGAATACTTTTTGTGCGCAAAAAACAAAAGAAAAATAACGACTTTATTAAACTATTCACTTCCTTCTCTGTCGGCCTCGAGTGAGTCACGTAGTGTAACAGCGCAGCGCTTCTGTGTCGTACGTCACACGCATCACACACATGACCAGCATCGGCCAATAGCGAGCCTACGTGTGACGTACGACACAGATTCTGACTTTATATCACGCAATTCTGACATTATATTTATATCACGCAATTCTGACTATATCACGCAATTCTGACTTTATATTTATATCACGCAATTCTGACTTTATATCACGCAATTCTGACTTTATATTTATATCACACAATTCTGACTATATTTATATCACGCAATTCTGACTTTATATCTCGCAATTCTGACTTTATATCACGCAATTCTGACTTTATATTTATATCACGCAATTCTGACTATATTTATATCACGCAATTCTGACTTTATATCACGCAATTCTGACTTTATATCTCGCAATTCTGACTTTGTATTTATATCACGCAATTCTGACTTTATATCACGCAATTCTGACTTTATATTTATATCACGCAATTCTGACTTTATATCACGCAATTCTGACTTTATATTTATATCACGCAATTCTGACTATATTTATATCACGCAATTCTGACTTTATATCATGGAATTCTGACTTTATATTTATATCACGCAATTCTGACTTTATATCTCGCAATTCTCACTTTATATTTATATCACGCAATTCTGACTTTATATCATGGAATTCTGACTTTATATTTATATCACGCAATTCTGACTTTATATCTCGCAATTCTGACTTTATATTTATATCACGCAATTCTGACTTTATATTTATATCACGCAATTCTGACTATATTTATATCACGCAATTCTGACTATATCACGCAATTCTGACTTTATATTTATATCACGCAATTCTGACTTTATATCATGGAATTCTGACTTTATATTTATATCACGCAATTCTGACTTTATATTTATATCTCGCAATTCTGACTTTATATTTATATCACGCAATTCTGACTTTATATCACGCAATTCTGACTATATTTATATCACGCAATTCTGACTATATCACGCAATTCTGACTTTATATTTATATCACGCAATTCTGACTTTATATTTATATCACGCAATTCTGACTATATTTATATCACGCAATTCTGACTTTATATCACGGAATTCTGACTTTATATTTATATCACGCAATTCTGACTTTATATCTCGCAATTCTGCGATAAAATAAAGTCAGAATTGTGATATAAAAAGTCGCAATTATCTTTATTATTTTCTATTCTGTGGCGGAAACAAGCTTCCGCATGTTTGTGTGTAGCCTGATATGTAGCATGTTGTGTTAGCAGGGCAGCGTGTCGCTGAAGGACCTGAACGCGCGGCCGCTGGAGGTGTTCATGTGCAGTGTGTTGAAGAAGCAGGGCTACGGGGAAGGCTTTCGATGGCTCTCGCAGTACATCGACTGATCCCAGACCTGTCTGCTCTGCGATCATCAGCAATAAGAGATGTTTGACTTGTTTTAGTGGATATTACTGATCGGTTTTGTCGTTTTAGTCTCAATTCTGCATGTTAAAGGTGGAGGGTGTCATTTTCTGCACTTCTGAACAGATTGCGATTTACACACTGCAGCTTTAAACACAGAAGCACGTGCTGTTACTGTATTAAAGGCCTGCGAATGTGGATGCAAAGTGGAATCAAGCCATTGGTTTTTAAACAATGATCAATGTGTGATATTTCAGTTCCTGCTGCTTTTTCTTAAGTTTTTAAACTTTGAGTCGCACTGTTATACCCGAGTGTTGTTGTATCTATACCTTTCATCTATAGATGTTATAAAAATGATAAACAGCTGATCTGATCAGTGGTTTGAGGTGTACAGTATATTGTAATATATTCTCCTGTACAGTGTTTGTGTAGATAATGTTCATATCAGATGCTGTTGGTGTTTGTTGATCATCAGATGAAGGTCTGATATGAGAACGCCTATGGCAGAGACACATGATCATTTTTTGCAAATTTGTAAATATTGTATAATGGAGTATATGTGTTTTTATTGTCCATAGCCTTGACTTGTGTACAGGAATCCATCCTAACAGACTGTAAACATCTATAAACTATTAATATTTTGAAGAATGTTTCTGCAGTTGTCATTCAATATCTTGATTTTCAGTTGACGATGGTTAGTAAGTCTAGTAAACCTCTGAAACTGATCATTCACACATTATCTTTAGTAGAAAACAAATCTGTCATTTACTCACCCTCATGTTGTCCAAACCTGTAAGATTTACTCTCTGAAACATGAGCAAGATGATTTTCAAGATGCTGTTTTCAATACAATGAAAATGACCAGGCCCGTCGAGCTCCAGCAAGGACCATGAAAGTACTTTGTAATGTCACTGCAAATTAAAATACATAAATCAATCATCCAATATATAGACAATCATATAAACTTACAAAGTGGGGAAAAAATACTGAACCAGAATGCAATTAAAGCTAGAATTTTTGTGTATTTATCGCTTCTTTTTTTTAGCCAATGTGTGCTTAACGAAACTTTTAAAAAACGAGACCTTCCCCGACTCCCTAGGTTGTCTATGAAAGCCTGTAGACTGATTTTTACGTGAAGGACTCGGGACGTTTTTACCGGGAAAATCAGACGGATGTGACGTTTACGCGCGCTCCAGAGAAAGACATGACACATTAAAACAAAACAAATTCTTAAAATAATGGTCAGTATAATGTTGAAAGAGTCATCGTGTACTGTAATGTCAAAGGGGTTTAATTCAAACAATATATTCTCACATTGAGTCAGATGTAGTCTAGTCTCAAGTATACTTTTCTAACTAAACAATCAGAACAGTGTAATTTTAATTACCTCATCTGTCGACAAACATATCAGATGCTTTCTGAACTGCTGTTTTCTTACCGTTTGTTATTGAGAGAAAAGAGCCGCACAAATTCACATAACCGTCGCTCTCAGTATAACGTTACCGATGCTCGATCTCGTTAACAGTATATCAATGTTTAAAGGTATTTACAATTTCGTTTTACTTCTAAGTGAAGAAAGACAAAACACTTCACCATGAGTATATCGGTCTTGAATCACGTTCAGTCTCTTGTGTGCGTTCCTGTTCACGAGCACGAGCAGGAAGTCCTGCTGCAGTTCCACTAAACGGCCACCGGTGGCGCTAATAACAAGGGTTTCTCTATTCTACATATACACCTTAGGTTATTATAACATTAGTCACAGGAGGAGATAAACCTGTAAATCCTGGGTTTTCTACAGGTATGATAAAAAAAACAGTTAATATAACTCATGCACACCAACACAAATTAAGTTTTGAAAAGCTAGATTTCCGTAAACTTGCATTTATGGCAAACACATATATACACTACCGTTGATACTTGGTGCTTTTGCAGATTGACAGTGTTACTGTGAGGGTATTTTTCTGTAACATCAGCAGTGTTAAGTTCCATTGCAAAACACCAGGAGGCAGCAGTGATTTCCAGATCTCTCAGATTATTCAGCAGACGGTGATTTCAACAGCTTTATTATCAAATCTGAAAATGGTGACTGATAGCAGAAATATGCAGCATCGTGGCAAACACCAGTCTTCAGAATAAAGAGTGTATGTTCAGTCACATTGGCTATAAATGTGTGTTTAAGCCTCAAGGTGTTAATTAAACAGTTTTATACTGGTTAAAGCCGTAGTGCAGTAGGTGCATGCTTTAAATGTGAATGTACGAGTGTCTGAAACACTTGCACTGCAATATGCTGGAGGTCTTCTGGTCTCTGTAAAAGCCATGATGAAAAGCTTTGGATAAAAGCTTCTACCAAATACATGAACGTAAATACATACTACTCTTACTAGTCCACCTTTATCCTGCAAATTACTCTATGCATTGAATATCTGCTACACTGCATGGAACACAGTATCCCACAATGCACTGTGCATTTCAAGAGTAATGAATGAAACAGAAATAATATTCATAGTATGCATTAATGAGCATAAATGATCTGATTCTCACATATTCCCATGACACAAGATCTTAGATTTCTACCTTACACTGAATAAAGCAAAAACACGGTCATGTGCTTTCAGTGACTTTGAGAATGCTGTATATTAATTCAGTTCAACGCTGCCAGATATTGATTTTCAGAGGCTCAATGAAAGAGCTGCATCGTGAGGTATTTCTCCTCTGGAGCTTCTTATGTCTGGCTACATCAAATATGTCTTTCACACACAAGCACACAGTTGATTATGTATCAGAGAGACGATTCAATTATTTACAACATTTTATTTCACAGATTCAGAGGAGCCGGCGTCAGCCATAGAGCCGCTATCGTAACATTAGACATCACGGTTTTACTCTTATTGCACAGAGAAAGAGCCAATAAAAGAGCTTTTTGTTTTGTGAATATCATGCAATATGAAAAATAAAGCAATTAAAACATTTACATCATTTCTTTTTAACCGCATTCAAGTCTAAATAAACAGAAGCCAGTGTTAATCAAATACACAATGATGTAAAACACGCTTTGAGTTGTACATTCAAGAAACCAGAGTCAGTTCTGATTCAGAGGCTGAAACGAGTGTGAAACCGTCAATATTGCAGCTGTCAGTCATAATAAATTACAGTCCTGTTTAAAGAATTCTGAAACTGTATTTCTGGAAAGTTTGTGTATTTGTTCGCTACATACATTCTTTTGCAATATGAAGCTAAAATAGTCTCTAAATGTATGCATTTGCAACACACATTCTTAAGCTAATTCACATAAAAAAAAAAAAAAAACTTTATTCATGTACAAACCTTCAAACAATACTTGTGTATTTGTGAATTAGGTTATGCATTGCGTGCATTCGCATTTTGCAAATTACATTTTGTAAATATGAATTAGGTTATGAGTTTTCACATTTTCAGAGAATTAATTTCGAGACTATTTTATCTGCTCCATATCTGATGACACTGTGTTTGAAACTCGATGAAGCTCTCCGGACTCCTTCATTTAGAGAATAATGTGTTATAAATGCATCGAATGCACACACTCATCTACAGATCTTCTGATGCCCGTCACACGTCTTCTTTACAGGCTAAACACACACACATACACACACACACACACACACACACACACACACACACACACACACACACGAACTTGATCTCCAGAGGTTTATAATAAACCACGAGGAACAAGTTCTTTTGCATAAATCACCTCAAATAAATAATAATACCCTGTTGATGATGATGCATCTGTGGAATCAACAGTGAGTCTTGCGTCTGAATGAGGATGTCAGCGTTAAAGAGGTCCTATTATGCTTTTTACATTTTATAACTTCCCTTAATTGTGTAATGTTTCTGTTTGAGCATGAAAAGGTTTCGGGAGTTCTTCTCTATATCAGTGTCAGTGTTTCTGAACTCCTGAAACGCCTCCATTGTAGTCTTGAGTTTCTTCCGGGAACACGTCACAATATTCCTCATTATAATAATTAATGCGCAGAATAAAGGGGCGGGGCCTGGTGGAGTTAGTTAGTAGTGTGTTAAACTGGCGGTTATGGTAAGGGGCGGGACATTTCCCCAAACACACTCGACCAATCACAACACACTGCTCCAGCCGACCAATCAGAGCACAGTGTGCTTTTCAGAAGGAGGGGCTTCATAGAGACAGGAAGTGAACAGAGCGTTACTGACAGACTGGGAAGAGAGGAGCCGCAACAATGGAGAATATGAGGAGAATAATCAACATTACAGCAGGAAAACCGTTTGTAAAAGTGCATAATATGGCCTCTTTACACCAATGACAAACACTAGTTGTGAAATCAATGAGATTAAAATACAAACTTCGATGTTGGTTGAATGTTTCAGGAAGTGTAAAACAGGTGGTTTGTCAGTGCGCCGGACGCCACACGTTTCATCTGATCACATGATGAAGGTGTTTTACCAGATGTATCCACCATCATCACTCTCTCCCGGCTCTTCCTCCTCCTCCTCTTCTTCCTCTCTGTTCTCATCCGTGTCTTTCTCCTCCTCGTCCTCCCAGCCGACGCCACTGCTGAAATCTCCAGAGCTGAGCAGCTCGTCTACAGCACACACACACACACACACACACACACATTCAGTCACAGACACAAACACGTTCAGTCACAGACACACACACACACACACGTTCACTCACAGACACACACACACACACACACGTTCAGTCACAGACACACACACACACACACGTTCAGTCACAGACACACACACACAGACACGCACACACAGTCACTGAGCGGCCCGCGTAACAGGAAGGCCTGAAAGCGATAGACCTGCTGTCACTCACCGCAGTCGGGGTTTCCATGGACACGTGACCCGGTGACCTCTGACCCCTGTGGGTCGACGCACCAGCACTCGTCTCGGCTTCGGTCGCACTGAAGTTTCCGGTAGTAGCCGTCCTCATCACAACTGGGGATGTACATGCCTGCTCACACACACACACACACACACACATCTGGTGACTATAAATACACACTTGAACAGATGCAGGAGCCGAGACGTTTGTGTGTGTGTCTGTCTGTGTGTCTGTGTGTGTGTGTGTCTGTGTGTGTGTTTTTACAGTATAAAAATCATTATGTCTATGGAGAGTGCCCACAAAGATAGTGGACCAGACATGTGTGTGTGTGAGTGAGTGAGTGTGAGTGAGTGAGTGAGTGAGTGAGTGAGTGAGTGAGTGAGTGTTTGTGTGTGTGTGTGTGTGTGTGTGTGTGTCCGTGTGTGTGTGTGTGTGTCCGTGTGTGTGTGTGTCCGTGTGTGTGTGTGTGTGTGTGTGTGTGTGTGTGTGTGTGTGTGTTCACCTGGTTTCCTCTTAGACGCCTCCTGTATCTGGATCCTCTCGATTTCAGCCAAACATGGAGGTTCTGGGAAAAACACGAGCAATTATGAAAGATCTCTGACCAATGACAACAGAATCGTTAGTCACACTTTAGTTTCGGGTCCAATTCTCACTATCAACTAGTTATTATCATGCATATTATAGGATATCAGCTGTTTATCAGTACTTATAAAGCACATATTAATGCCATATTCTGCATCCTTTAATCCCCCAATATCTAAACTTAACAACTACCTTACTAACTATTAATAAGCAGTAATTAGGAGTGTATTGAGACAAAAGTCGTAGTTAATAGTGAGAATTGGACCCCAATCTAAAGTGTGACCGAATCGGTTGCTATTTTTTCTGCAGTGGTCCGCTTTTAAATGTTTTTTTTTTTTGTGCACCTTAACTCATAATTCTGGTTCCTGATGATATGAACATAAATGAGAAGTATTGAGGGAGGACTCACTCTCTCTCCAGAAGCACAGACACCATTCAGCCGTGGAAACCTTCCCGTCTCGGTACGAGTCGCACGAGTTGAAGAACGGCCGGATACACACCTCGTACTTCTCCAGGTTTATGGCGGCCAGCTCGGACTGATCCAGGAACAGGTCATTGCTGGAGTCCAGCTTGGAGAACATCCAGCCGATGGAGTCCTTACAGCCGGCCACCAGACCCCGCTCAAACACTGAGGAACAGCAGACCACACACTGACCCACAGCGCTACTGAGTTTGACTGACAGGCGATCTGACCAATCATAATCCACCATTCGCCGTTTGAGGATTTGAACTTGAAGAACTAGATAATAATCATAATTGTTTCTTGATCATCAGATCATCATATTATCCTGATTTCTGAAGGATCATGTGACACTGAAGACTGGAGTAATGATGCTGAACATTCAGGAATTAATTACACTTTACTATATATCCATATAGAAAACTCTTATTTTACTTTGGAATAATATTTCACAATTTTACTGCATTTTTGAATAAATAAATAAATAACATGAAAATTCTTACATACCAACCCCAAACGTTTGTACGGTACCAAATTTCTTACTTTTAAGATTTGAATGTATTTTTTAGAAATTCTCAAATAATACTTTTTGCCAAGGTTTATAAAAAAATGTATGTGAAGTGTACACGTTTTTGCATAAATACTACAGTCAAACCTGAATACAGAGAAAGCATTTTGCTACAGGTATCATTATAATTCAATAAAAAAATTACAAAAATAGACAGTAATGCTTATTATTATTTATATTATTATTATTATTTTAAATTATATTATTATTTTAATGATTTTAATAATTATTATATAAACATAAATATTCATTATAGTTATTAATGTTATGTTTTTCACTATTGATGTTTTAGAGTTTCACCCCTTCATTGCTAAGCTTTTTTTTCTGCATCGTGGCCGATTTGTAGAGAATTTTTGTGTTTTTGTCAATTTCCCATTAATTTCCTATGGGCGGCCATTTTTGACCGAAGAGCACAAAAGGCACTATTTTTTTTACGACCACTTAGTCTGCTCGGATCATGAACAAAATTTTTTGTGTGTGTAAGAGAGAGAGAGAGAGTGTGTGAGTGTGTGAGTGTGTGTGTTTTCACCTGACGCTGTGGCTTGTCCTTGTCTTCCAGAGTTGTTCTGTTTAGCGTTTCCGTGTAGAAGCTGAAACCAGTCTCTGAGTCTGTCGCCCAAATCTGCCAAATCCTGACCGGTGCAGATCTCTACAGAAACAGGGAATAATGACATGATTTTGAACTAGGGCTGGGCAAAAAAATCAATTTTGGGATTAATCGTTTTTTAAAATGTGGTTGATTCAAAATCGATTCTCAACGGCCACGAATAGATTTTTTTCTATATTTATTTATTTATCCATCACCCATAAGCCAGTTTTAGTTTTACTCCACGGTTCATAGGCTTGTGCTGTGAGATTTTATGTGTGTTTTATCATAAAATAACCTGATCCTGTTTGATGAAGGCATGCGAAAATCCTGTCTATTCATTGCATGCATTTTAAATACAGAGTTGGATTCTGTTTTAATATACCCAAGTGTACCTAAAATAAAAAGAGTTTAATATACAGGTTTGTGGCTCTTAATTTCTTTTTATTAATTAACTTAATTAATTTAATTAATTTATCTTTTTTTTTTATAAATATAGGATTTGTATTAAATCTATATTCATTGAGTCAAATCGAGAATCAAATCAGGAATCGAAATCGAATTGAGAATCGAAATCGAATGGAATTGGAACATCTGAATCGATACCCAGCCCTATCTGTCCCACTGCAGGGTGTCCATATTAATAATGCAGAGGAACAATAAACTCAGTCAAAGGCATTAAAATTCTAACTAACTAAGCTTCATAAAACATGAATGTTTGAACTGGCTTTGACACTGAACACGGGTTCACACACACTGACCTGGGTCGGGTTCACACACACTGACCTGGGTCGGGTTCACACACACTGACCTGGGTCGGGTTCACACACACACTGACCTGTGTCGGGTTCACACACACTGACCTGGGTCGGGTTCACACACACTGACCTGGGTCGGGTTCACACACACACTAGGACCTGGGTCGGGTTCACACACACTGACCTGTGTCGGGTTCACACACACTGACCTGGGTCGGGTTCACACACACTGATCTGGGTCGGGTTCACACACACTGAACTGGGTCGGGTTCACACACACTGACCTGGGTCGGGTTCACACACACTGACCTGGGTCGGGTTCACACACACTGACCTGGGTCGGGTTCACACACACTGACCTGTGTCGGGTTCACACACACTGACCTGGGTCGGGTTCACACACACTGACCTGTGTCGGGTTCACACACACACTGGGACCTGGGTCGGGTTCACACACACTGACCTGTGTCGGGTTCACACACACTGACCTGGGTCGGGTTCACACACACTGATCTGGGTCGGGTTCACACACACTGAACTGGGTCGGGTTCACACACACTGACCTGGGTCGGGTTCACACACACTGACCTGGGTCGGGTTCACACACACTGACCTGTGTCGGGTTCACACACACTGACCTGGGTCGGGTTCACACACACTGACCTGGGTCGGGTTCACACACACTGACCTGGGTCGGGTTCACACACACTGACCTGGGTCGGGTTCACACACACTGACCTGGGTCGGGTTCACACACACTGACCTGTGTCGGGTTCACACACACTGACCTGGGTCGGGTTCACACACACTGACCTGGGTCGGGTTCACACACACTGACCTGGGTCGGGTTCACACACACTGACCTGGGTCGGGTTCACACACACTGACCTGGGTCGGGTTCACACACACTGACCTGGGTCGGGTTCACACACACTGACCTGGGTCGGGTTCACACACACTGACCTGGGTCGGGTTCACACACACTGACCTGGGTCGGGTTCACACACACTGACCTGGGTCGGGTTCACACACACTGACCTGGGTCGGGTTCACACACACTGACCTGGGTCGGGTTCACACACACTGACCTGTGTCTGGTTCACACACACTGACCTGTGTCGGGTTCACACACACTGACCTGGGTCTCACACACACTGACCTGGGTCGGGTTCACACACACTGACCTGGGTCGGGTTCACACACACTGACCTGTGTCGGGTTCACACACACTGACCTGGGTCGGGTTCACACACACTGACCTGGGTCGGGTTCACACACACTGACCTGGGTCGGGTTCACACACACTGACCTGTGTCGGGTTCACACACACTGACCTGGGTCGAGTTCACACACACTGACCTGGGTCGGGTTCACACACACTGACCTGGGTCGGGTTCACACACACTGACCTGGGTCGGGTTCACACACACTGACCTGGGTCGGGTTCACACACACTGACCTGTGTCGGGTTCACACACACTGACCTGTGTCGGGTTCACACACACTGACCTGGGTCGGGTTCACACACACTGACCTGGGTCGGGTTCACACACACTGACCTGGGTCGGGTTCACACACACTGACCTGGGTCGGGTTCACACACACTGACCTGTGTCGGGTTCACACACACTGACCTGGGTCGGGTTCACACACACTGACCTGTGTCGGGTTCACACACACTGACCTGTGTCGGGTTCACACACACTGACCTGGGTCGGGTTCACACACACTGACCTGGGTCGGGTTCACACACACTGACCTGGGTCGGGTTCACACACACTGACCTGTGTCGGGTTCACACACACTGACCTGGGTCGGGTTCACACACACTGACCTGTGTCGGGTTCACACACACACTGGGACCTGGGTCGGGTTCACACACACACTGGGACCTGGGTCGGGTTCACACACACTGATCTGGGTCAGGTTCACACACACTGATCTGGGTCGGGTTCACACACACTTGGACCTGGGTCGGGTTCACACACACTGACCTGGGTCGGGTTCACACACACACTGGGACCTGGGGTCGGGTTCACACACACACTGGGACCTGGGGTCGGGTTCACACACACACTGGGACCTGGGTCGGGTTCACACACACTGACCTGGGTCGGGTTCACACACACTTGGACCTGGGTCGGGTTCACACACACTGACCTGGGTCGGGTTCACACACACACTGGGACCTGGGGTCGGGTTCACACACACACTGGGACCGGGGTCGGGTTCACACACACTGACCTGGGTCGGGTTCACACACACACTGGGACCTGGGTCGGGTTCACACACACTGACCTGGGTCGGGTTCACACACACTGACCTGTGTCGGGTTCACACACACTGACCTGGGTCGGGTTCACACACACTGACCTGTGTCGGGTTCACACACACTGACCTGTGTCGGGTTCACACACACTGACCTGGGTCGGGTTCACACACACTGACCTGGGTCGGGTTCACACACACTGACCTGGGTCGGGTTCACACACACTGACCTGTGTCGGGTTCACACACACTGACCTGGGTCGGGTTCACACACACTGACCTGTGTCGGGTTCACACACACACTGGGACCTGGGTCGGGTTCACACACACACTGGGACCTGGGTCGGGTTCACACACACTGATCTGGGTCAGGTTCACACACACTGATCTGGGTCGGGTTCACACACACTTGGACCTGGGTCGGGTTCACACACACTGACCTGGGTCGGGTTCACACACACACTGGGACCTGGGGTCGGGTTCACACACACACTGGGACCTGGGGTCGGGTTCACACACACACTGGGACCTGGGTCGGGTTCACACACACTGACCTGGGTCGGGTTCACACACACTTGGACCTGGGTCGGGTTCACACACACTGACCTGGGTCGGGTTCACACACACACTGGGACCTGGGTCGGGTTCACACACACTGACCTGGGTCGGGTTCGGCTGAAGTCTCTGCGCTCGTCTTAATCCTGCGTTCTGCTTTATGAACTCCAGCCTCGACACAAGGACATACACCAGAACACAGAACAGACAGATCCTTCCCCGCCAAACACGCCTGCTGCTCCAGCTTACACTGATCACACACACACACAGAGAGAGAGAGAGAGACACACA
>JAULUF010000012.1:21015000-21022500 GCA_031834385.1 Semotilus atromaculatus
TGTGTGTGTGTGTACCTGCGAGGTGTAGATGTGTCCGTCTGAGTGTGTGTGTGTGTGTGTGTACCTGCGAGGTGTAGATGTGTCCGTCTGAGTGTGTGTGTGTGTGTGTACCTGCGAGGTGTAGATGTGTCCATCTGAGTGTGTGTGTGTGTGTGTACCTGCGAGGTGTAGATGTGTCCATCTGAGTGTGTGTGTGTGTGTGTGTGTACCTGCGAGGTGTAGATGTGTCCATCTGTGTGTGTGTGTGTGTGTGTGTGTGTGTGTGAGCTGTTTTTCCTCCATGATCTCACTATATCAGACTATATGAGCCATAAAAGTCTAATATGATTCTGAACAAAAAACACAGATGCAAACTTTTGTGATATTTTGTCAAAATGTTCAATAAACTGCCATTGCAAATAAAAGTTGTATTTTTAAATGTCAGGCTTTACAGGGTTAAAGGCACGGGAATGGTCATTACAAACTAAACTCACCTGTGCTCGAGTTTCCTGCGGTTAACACACATGGCTCTCTGGTAGCCCTGAGCCACACACACTTTATGACGACTGCATCTCACCTTCTGACACGGATCCTTCGTAGTGTCCAGACCTGCAGAAGCAGACAGTGAGATCCTGCACAGACCCATCTTTCTTTAGTGTGTAATGTTTCTGTTTGAGCATGAAAAGGTTTCAGGAGTTCTTCTCTATATCAGTGTCAGTGTTTCTGAACTCCTGAAACGCCTCCATTGTAGTCTTGAGTTTCTTCCGGGAACACGTCACAATATTCCTCATTATCATAATTCATGCGCAGAATAAAGGGGCGGGGCCTGGTTGGGTTAGTTAGTAGTGTGTTAAACTGGCGGTTATGGGAAGGGGCGGGACATTTCCCCAAACACACTCGACCAATCACAACACACTGCTCCAGCCGACCAATCAGAGCACAGTGTGCTTTTCAGAAGGAGGGGCTTCATAGAGACAGGAACTAAACAGAGCGTTACTAGCCACGTTTCCATTACCATTAAAATTTCGCAAATTGCGAATTGAAAATATGCCCAATTGACCCTTTCATAGGGAGTTTGATTGACAGGCGATCTGGCCAATCATAATCCGCCATCCGCCGAATCCGCCATTTTTGTCCGACAAAGCAGTCAGGAGAGTTAGTAGATTAACGTTGGAGGATTTGACCTTGAGAAACGGTGTACTGACGTCTTTCCGCGATTAAAACAACATTCCTTCTGATGTTCATTCATGTTTATTTGATGCTATAAATGAACTAGAAGGAAGAGATGATCGGCTCTACAGCGATCTGACACATCAAAGAGCCACAAAACGGTATTGTTTAAATTTCTTTTAAAAAAAAACACCAAATTTGAAAGTTGAGACTTTGTTTCATGCCAAAAGTAAGCTGGTCTGTCCTGTCTCAGAGTGTTGTCAGTGTCCTCTCTGCTCCGCGATGAGAACAGGGCGTGGCGTGAGGGGGCGTGGCTTGTCAGACATAGCAACAGTAACTAAAGGGGGGCGTGTCTTTGCAAACGGTCAATTGAAACACGTTAAAAATTGCAAAAACTGTTAAGGCTCGCATGAGGTGATGTGGAAACAGTTTTTGCACATTTACTGTCACCTGACGTAGATGATGCGGTGTGTTTGGACAGAAGTTCTTTATTAAACTCATAAAAGACAAAAGAGTTGCAGGAATACTGGATTCTAAACCACTAAGAAATGCCACAATCAAGAGCTGGAAGCACAGAAACTCCTCATATGTGCAGCTCACCGTATAAGGGGCTTTCCCTGACATTAATGCTTGGAAAACACACACACACACACACGTCTCCTTCCATTAACAATAATGGCTGCGATATACATAAACCTACCAACATACGTTGCTTGCCATGATTGTTGGAATGATTGCGAAAAATTACGTTTCAGTCGCACAAGATCAGTTTATGGAAACGTCATAATTTCGCAATCATTTTTTTATCTACATTTAGAAAATATCGCAAATGTTTTGCGCAAATCTGTGGAAACACAGATAATGGAACAGACTGGGAAGAGAGGAGCTGCAGCAATGGAGAATATGGAAAACATATTCTAGTAGAGCCAAAAACAACATCAAGACTTTGTAAAAGGGCATAATGTGCCTCTTTAAAGGTGCCCTAGAATGTGTTGAAATAATATTTTAATTTTGTCTCTGATATCTACATAGAGGCTATGTGGCTTATTTAAGGGCATTTAAATGTCCAGCTGTGGTTTTACAGGTCCATTTTCAACTCTAGAAATTATCCCTAGAATGAAATGGTCTGTTTTTACCTTATTTGGAAGGTCATCAATATTAATGAGGAGTTCTGCTCTGATTGGCTGTTTCACTGCGGGTTCATTACAGTCAAGATTGTAAATGGACACTTCTGAGTGGTACGTTTATTTTCAGTAAGAACTGTCACGTCAATGCTAGAACTTCCACCTAAACGTTAACTAGCATATAGCATTAACTTTACATGTTGGCAGTCAGAATTTTATTTTTAACGTGGTAAAAACATGTAAATCATTATAATGTAACTGTATAATTTTACAATGATAGGTTTTTCACGTTGAATCAAGAACAAAAAACAGCGAACTGTGTAGCGCGTGAATGTGTTGTTTGGAAAGAATTTACATATTAATGATCCGACTGTTGCGTCACAGTCTGTGTTATGTGGAGATTCGCCTGTTTTTCAGGGGTGTTTTTCAAAACCGAGATTTAAATGAGGAGAAAACAATGGTGTTTCAGACTCACTGTATGTCATGTCCATGTACTGAACTCTTCTTATTTAACTATGCCAAGATAAACTCAATTTCAAATTCTAGGGAACCTTTAAATGATTTTACATTGAGAAATGATGAATAAGAATAACCACATTTCACTTTGCTGAACAAAAGTAGCCACGGTTTTCATTTACATCTATTGATCATGGCAGCAGTTATTCATCAGATGAAGATGAAATGATGAAGCAGAGCTTTATAACTGTGCATATGTCCTATGTTCCCGAGATCCTGAACGGTGACGAGCGCGTCGGAGCTGTCGTGCTGCACGTGGGGACGAACGGCATCAGGCTGCGGCAGACGGAGGTTCTGAAGGAGGACTACAGGAGCCTGATCGAGACCGTACGCAGCACATCGCCTGAAGCAACGATCGTCGTGTCTGGACCGCTTCCCACGTACCGACTAGGACAAGAAAGGTTCAGTAGATTATTTGCTCTAAATGAATGGTTAATGTCATGGTGTAATGAACAGAGACTGCTCTTTGTAAATAATTGGAATCTGTTCTGGGAGCGACCTAGGCTCTTCCGTGCTGATGGCCTTCACCCCAGCAGAGTCGGAGCGGCTGTGCTGTCGGACAACATCTCCAAGACGCTACACACCATATGACTAGTAAGTCAAAGTCCAAATCACAGTCTTTGCTGTCCCAACTTAATTGATATAAGCACCAATGTAGAACATTATATAGAAACTGTGTCTATTCCTCGTTTAGTAAGGCCAAATAATATATATAATGTAGGATCTAGGAAAAATTTAATTGTAATTAAACCAGAAAATCTCAATATCAGTGATAAACAATTTCTAAAGCTAGGTCTTCTAAACATTAGATCGCTCACACCTAAGGCGGTTATTGTAAATGAAATGGTCACAGATAATAGTTTCGATGTACTGTGCCTTACTGAAACCTGGCTTAAACCAAATGATTATTTCGGTCTAAATGAGTCTACTCCGCCAGGATACTGTTATAAGCATGAGCCCCGTCTGATTGGTCGTGGCGGCGGTGTTGCAACAATCTATAGAGATATTCTTAATGTTACTCAGAAAACAGGTCACAGGTTTAATTCGTTTGAGGTACTTGTGCTAAATGTTACACTATTAGATTTAAGAAAGAAATCCCTATTATCTCTAGCCTTGGCTACTGTATATAGACCTCCAGGGCCTTACGCCGATTTCCTAAAAGAGTTTGCAGACTTTCTATCAAATCTATTGGTCAATGTCGATAAAGCAATAATTGTTGGAGATTTTAACATACACGTAGATAACACAAATGATGCGTTAGGGACTGCGTTTACAGATTTATTAAACTCCTTCGGGGTCACGCAAAACGTCAGTGGTCCCACTCATCGCCTAAATCATACACTAGATTTAATTATATCATATGGAACCAATCCAACCGATATAGATATTGTACCGCAAAGCGATGATGTAACTGATCATTACATGGTAACTTGCATGTTACGTACTGCTGAAATTTGTCATGTTGCGCCACGTTATCGACCAGGCAGAACAATCCTTCCAAACACTATAGATAGATTCTCAAATAGCTTACCTGATCCATCTCAGCTGCTCAGTGAACCCAAACAAACAGAAGAACTAGAGGAAATGACTAGCAGTTTGAACACCATTTTCTCTAGTACATTAGAAATTGTTGCACCAATTAGATTAAAAAAGGTTAGAGAGAAAACTAGAGCACCATGGTACAACAATGCTACGCATGCTATCAAGAGAGAAACTCGTAACTTAGAGCGTAAATGGAAACAAACAAATTTACAGGTCTTTAGAATCGCGTGGAAAGACAGTATGTCACGTTACAAAAAGGCTCTTAAATCAGCCAGGGCTGAGCATCTCCACAGACTAATAGAAAATAACCAAAATAATCCAAGGTTCTTATTTAACACCGTGGCCAGACTAACAAATAAACAGGAATCACCTGAGCAAAATATTCCGTTACAATGTAGTAGTAATGACTTTATGAATTTCTTCACTGAGAAAATAGAAAACATCAGAAACACAATTGTAAATATACAATCTATTATGGTGTCTTATGATTCAGCCTCAATTATCGCCCCTCAAGAACAACTACACCGCTTTACAACTATAGGACAGGAAGAGCTAAATAAACTTATTATTGCATCTAAACAAACAACTTGTTTATTAGATCCAATACCCACTAAATTACTTAAAGAAGTGTTACCTGTAGTGGAAGAGCCTCTTCTCAATATTATTAATTCATCTTTATTTTTAGGTCACGTTCCAAGAATATTCAAGCTGGCAGTAATAAAACCTCTTATTAAGAAACCACAATTAGATCCAAATAACCTAGCAAATTACAGACCCATTTCAAATCTTCCATTTATGTCTAAAATACTAGAAAAAGTTGTGTCCGCTCAATTGTGCTCTTTCTTGCAAGAAAATGATATCTATGAAAAATTTCAGTCAGGATTCAGACAGTATCATAGCACAGAAACTGCGCTAGTTAAAATTACAAATGATTTACTTTTAGCTTCTGACCAAGGCTGCATCTCAATACTAGTTCTACTCGATCTTAGCGCTGCATTTGATACTATAGATCATAAAATACTCCTGGATCGACTACAAAACTACACTGGTGTTCAGGGACAGGCATTAAGCTGGTTTAGATCGTACTTATCAGACCGTTACCACTTTGCCTGCTTAAATGGGGAAAAATCAAAGATAACGTCAGTAAACTATGGAGTACCGCAAGGATCTGTGTTAGGCCCTCTACTATTCTCAATATATATGCTGCCACTTGGTAATATTATAAGAAAACATGGAATTAATTTTCACTGTTATGCTGATGACACTCAATTATATATTTCATCACGGCCAGATGAAACCACTAACTTATCTAACTTGACAGAATGTCTTAAAGATATAAAATACTGGATGACGTGTAATTTCCTGCTATTAAATTCAGATAAAAAAGAGGTATTACTTATTGGTCCAAAAAACTACCCACAAAATCCCTTACAATACAACTTTAATTTAGAAGGATGCCCTGTTACTTTATCCACTACAGTAATAGACCTGGGTGTCATACTTGACCGCAACTTGACTTTCGAAAATCATATTTCATATGTTACAAGAACAGCCTTTTTCCACCTTAGAAACATTGCTAAGCTACGTAACATGCTATCCGTTTCTGATGCAGAAAAGTTAGTTCATGCATTCATGACCTCGAGACTAGATTACTGTAATGCTTTATTAGCTGGTTGTCCTGTATCCTCAATAAACAAGCTACAGTTAGTCCAAAATGCAGCCGCTAGAGTTGTTACTAGATCAAGAAAATATGATCATATAACACCAATTTTATCATCTCTACATTGGTTACCTATTAAGTTCCGTATCAATTACAAGGTATTGCTACTGACCTATAAAGCTCTAAATGGTTTAGCTCCAGTCTATTTAACGGACCTTCTATCGCCCTACAATCCGTCGCGCTCTTTAAGATCACTAAATTCGAGGCTTCTGGTCATTCCTAGGATATCTAAGTCCACTAAAGGAGGGAGGGCGTTCTCACATTTAGCTCCTAAACTCTGGAATAGCCTTCCTGATATTGTTCGAGGCTCAGACTCGCTGTCCCAGTTTAAAACCAGATTAAAGACGCATCTCTTTAACCAAGCATTCACATAATGCTTACCTTTTATACTACTGCCGAATCAGATCGAATGCATTAATATTATGAACATCAGCTACGCTAATTATTTCTCATCTGCCTTTCTGCTGTTATCTCGGGACGCAAGTCCCGAGGTAAATAGCGTTCGTCAGCTCCAGTTTGTATCCAGCCTCTCACGGAGACTTCGGATGATCCAACACCTGTGATGAGACGACTAAACGCCTGTGGAGAGACGACTCAACGCCGGCGATATGTTATGCCCTAAATTAATACATGATGAACTAACTGTATTTTCTATGTACATTTTTAATGCACTTTCTGTAAAGCTGCTTTGAAACAATGTGTATTGTGAAAAGCGCTATACAAATAAATTTTAATTGAATTGAATTGAATCTTATCTTAAAGCATCTTAAAGAGCTGATGCATGTGTCTGGATCACAGTGATGCTGGAGCACAACCAATCTGCCCGGAAATTGTGTTCAGCGCAGGGTTTGTGGGCTTGTTGTCGGATTTGCATGATTCCATTAGTGAATCAGGAGCTAAAAAAAAAAAGCTGAGTGAATTCCTCCTTTCTATGTTTGCACTTAAAGGACCAGTTCACTTCAGAATTTAAATGTCCTGATAATTTACTCGCCCCAAAGTCATCCAAAATGCTCATGCCTTTCTTTCTTCAGTCGAAAAAGAAATGAAGGTTTTGAGGAAAACATTCCAGGGTTTTTTTCCATATAGTGTCTTCAATGGGGTCCAACGGGTCGAAGGTCCAGATGTGAGTTTCAGTGCAGCTTCAAAGTCTCGACAATAAGAGTCTTATCTAACTAAACCAGTGGACATTTTATTAAAAAAATAAACATTTATTTTCTTTTTAACCACAAATGCTGGTCCTGCACTAGCTGTGATGCGCCACACATTACGTAATCACGTTGAATGGTTTAAAAATGTTCCGGTTAAAAAAATGTAGGCCGAAAAACTTTCACCTCCAACTTTAAAATCATCAGATATCATTGTTTTACCTTTTATTTTATTTTATTTTTTTGTAAAGGGCGTTTTACTTACGTTGACTTTGTAAACACTAGGTCTGCACTTCCTCCTACG